>CATIWR010589101.1:0-25525 GCA_949677035.1 Omphalea diandra
ACTAAAGCCCTTAGTTGATTCATTAGAAGCTCTTAATTCATTCACAAGCTCATTTAGAGACTTGTAATCATCTTCTAGTTTGGAGCATTTCTTCCTATAGGTTTTAACTTGTGACTTATACTTGTCACACTTCATAGTTAGAGCTTCCAATAGCTCTTCATCTATATCATCTACCTCATAATCAGAATTGGAGTGGGAGGATGTACTTACCTCTTGTGAAGAGTCCCCTAGTGTCATGAAGCATATGTTGGCCACCTCTCCTTCTTCCTCTTATTCACTTGAGTCATCATCCCAAGTGACGGAGAAGCTTTTATTCTTTTCCTTATCCCATCTTTTCTTATTCTTCAACTTGGGACATTCATGCTTCATGTGCCCTTATTTGCCACATTCATAGCATGTGACATCATTTGTTCTCTCTTTTAGACTTTAAGTTGATTTCTTGAAAACTCTTCTCTCTTTTCTCCTCCTTGGTTCTCCTTGAGAGCATGGCTAGCTCTTCTCCTTCATTGTCACTATCCTCTTCACTTGAGGATGTGTCTACTTCTTTCTCTCTTGTTGAAGCTTTGAGACCTATGTTCTTTTTTCTAGTTTTTCACCTTGGCCCCTTAGCTTCTTCATTTGCTAATCTTTTTGAATGGCCAACTCATGAGTCAAAAGCTTGCCAATGAGCACATCGGTTGGGATATTTCCAATCTCTGGATTGGACTATTGAATACTGCATACCGTAGCCCTAAATTTGTCAAGAGGAAGAGTTTTAAGGATTTTGGTGTTTACCTCATAATTGGTAAGTGCTATTCCAAACTTCTTCATATTGGTGATGATGGACAAGAGGCAACTAGTCATTTCTGTGATGTTTTCATTGTCCTTCATCATGAAGAGTTCCCATTCGGTGATATACATCTCCAAATGGCTTGACTTAACGAGGGTTGTGCCTTCATGATAGTTCTTTAGAGTCTTCCATATGGCATGTGCAATTTGACAATGTTGCACTCTCCCAATCTCTTCTTTCGAAAGTGAGCATAGGAGAATGACCATTCCCCTCTTGTTCTTGTCATTTGACTTTTGGTGAGCTTCAACCCATTCATCCCTTGGGATTAATTCTTCATTGTCGTCCACAACTCTTGTAGGAGGCTTCCATTCCTTAATTACCACATCCTAAAGGTCCACCAAATCTGTGTCAAGATAGATCTTCATCCTATACTTTCAATGAGTATAGTCGGTTCCATAAAAATATGACCTTAGTTGTGAGTGGTTTACTTCTTATGCCATGATCTTGTTTCACCCAATGAAGGTTTGATTTGTGAAAACCTTGCTCTGATACCACTTTTTGTCCCTAGGCACCAAGAAGGGGGCTTGAATTGATGTATAAAAATTTGAACAAGAAAGAAAATGGGAAAAAGAAAGAGTAGAATGGAGACAACCGATTTATAGTGGTTCGGGTATAATTGACCCTACATCCACTCCCCAATTAACCAATTGGGTATTTCACTATCTCAATATGTTTTCAAGCTCACACCCAACTTGTACAACTTGTGTTTTGATGGCTCACACACAACCTTACAACAATGTGTTTTTAGGATAACACACAACCTCACTCAAGTGTTTCACTAGACTCACACTTAAACCTTTATTGGAGTGTTTTTATAGGCTAACACTATAACCTTACAACTTGGTGTTTAATGCTCACACCAAACACTTACAATTTCATAAAGAAAATTGAAGAAAATGAGTAGCACATATTAAGAGCTTTAATCACTTGTAATAAATTCCTTAGCAGCCCTATTCATGGTTGTTTGGTGGTGTATTTATAGCCAAACTTCACTAAAAGACGTTGCATATCATAGCTCATCAAATCTTTGAGACATGCTAGACAGATTTTGCATTAAATGCTTATCAGGATGAAATCGCGGTCGCTACTACCATTTCGCGGCTGCAAAATCTAAATTCTTTAAGGGAAACCCCGTTTGTGTCTAACGGCTAGTCCACATGGTAGCTTCTTATTAGTTCATCAGGAAAATATAGTCGTTGTCTTTTACCTATTTTCAGAAGTCGCGATCACGAGTTTTATTGTACAGGACGCGATAGAGGACACGAATCCATCTGTCGAAGTGGTCATCTTTCTTCCTCAGGATTCGTGGTCGCTACCAATAAGATGCCTCCATGAAATTTGATTTCCAATAGTCTTCTGGGACACTTGTTAAGCTGTGGTTGTGGACTTGCTTCCCTCTTTAGTCAATTTGAAATTCGCAGTTGCGACTAGGCGTGACATTCACCACAAATTCGTCTGTCACATTTTAGGCTTCTTCTTTTCCATAGGTTGCGGCTGAGAATGGCTCCGCAATTTCGCCTACTTGAATTTCAGCATGTCTTAACATGAGTCACGGTCGTGAATCCTAGATTGCGATCGCGATTTTTATGTCACTTTGGAGTTTATCAACTCTTTCATTTCTTCTTGAGAGATTTATTTATTTCTGCAAAATCAACACTTATTTGAAATATTAGTGATGATCAATCTACTTTGTCAAGATCAAAAGAGGTTCTAGACTTCGGATTTACCATCCTAGTCCAACACAAGTTTAAACTCCAATGTCATTATTGCATGAAGCTTGGTCATATAAACACTTTTTGTTATATTACGAAGGCTCACCTCAAATTAGAGGACCCTTTAAGACCTAACCCTCAAAGACCTAAGTATGCTTGGGTATCTAAACAAAAGTGATTTGTTTATATTGTATAACCTTGTATGGCATTCACTTATGAAGACAATCATTGGCATGTGGATAATGGGTGCTTAAAGCATATGACAAGCAAGAAAAAACTATTCCTAGCCATAAAAAAAGAAGGAAGGTGGCAGTGTCACTTTTGAAAACAATGCCAAGGGTAAGGTAATTGTCATTAGAATAATTGGTAAGAATGGTTGTTCACTTATTGATAATGTTCTTTTAGTAGATGGTTTACAACACAATTAGCTGAGTGTAAGCTAATTATGTGATAAAGGTAACAAAGTTACCTTTGACCCTAAAAAGTGTCGGGTTACCACTTTAATGGATAAGAAGTTAATCTTTAAGAGTAAAAGGAGGGGCAATACCTACTTAATTAACTTAGACAATTTGGGTAACTAATATTTCAAGTGTCATGTGTCTCAATGAAGCTTGGCTTTGGCATAGAAGACTTGTTCATGCTAACATGGAGCTCCTACATAGCCTATCTAAAGGAGATCTAATGGAAGGTCTTCCCAAGCTAAAATTCTCAAAAGACAAGACTTGTGGACCTTGCAAAATGGGGAATCAACATCAAACTTCCTTTAAAGTAAAGAATGTTGTAAGTACATCTAGACCTATTCAACTTATCCATATGGACTTAGTTGGACCTATTAAGAGTGGTAGTTTAGGTGGGAAGTATTATGCGTTTGTCCTAGTTGATGATTACTATTTGATATAATTGAAAATACTTGGCTTATGAGTGATGAAACCTCCTCACAATCTCTTATGCTTGGATAGAGCTTAAGTCTCAATTTTGGAGAGCCCATTGATTATCTAAGGATAGACCTAGTGCATGCGGTGACATGTATAAGCTATATGAATGTAATTGGACTAATTAATTACAAAGTTAATATGCTAAAAAATGTTATACCTTGGTGCCATATAAGAGGGGTTAAATAGGGCAGTGACAAGTAATAATAAATAAAAATAAGTGCAAAAGAAATAAAGAATCATGACAATTATTTCATAAAGGTTTGGCACAACTTGCCTATACCCTCTCCTCTAGTATTCTCACCAGAGCCATTCACTAACTAGATAACTTATAGGTGCTATCAACAACCTTTATAGTAGTAGCTTTTGGATACTACCAAGCCATTACAAGTAGTGTAACATCCCTACCACATTCATTGGAATTCTTGCATGAACATATTCATTACATAAATGATTTGCAATCCCACATGAACATTTACAATGGATAAATGATCATTTAGATATGTGAATTGGATGAGCACAACGATAATACTTACACCATTGCATTTGGGACACTTGAACATATATTTAATGTTTGTATAGTTACGTGGCAAATTATCTTATGTTGTGTGGTTGTAATAACATCATAAATAATGGTGTTTTATAGCTTATTTTAAAGTGTAAGGAGCATATGGGGATTAGGAGATGGATAGAGGTGATGAAAGAGTGAAGAAGAGGGATTAAAAGAGGAATATTAAACTTCCAACCAATGGTAGTAAGACACCATGATTTTGTCTTATTAGGGTAGGTATACAAATTAAACTTTTCATCTTTGAGGATCATATTGGAGAGCCAAAAACATGAGGGAGTGTAGAAAATAGAAAGAAAGAAGGGAAGAAAGAAGGAAGAAGAAGAATAAGAATAAGCAGAGGAAGAAAAGTGAAATAACTAGGAAGGAATCTTAACTTTTCTGGTTTTGGGAAAAGAGATAAGTTAATTTATCTCCTTTCCATATGAAATTGCACCCTTATGACATGTTAATCATGCATGGTTAGTAAGAATTATGGAGTATTTGAGGTAGAGCTCATGTATGGAAGTTGAAATTCAAGAGAAACAAGAGTTGATTGTGTTAGTTTTGTTATTATAGCAGAATTTTGTACCCACGATTTCATAACTCTATAGGAGGAATTAGGGAAAGTGTAAAATGTGATAGTTATAGCTTTATGCACCATCTAAATGCATGTAAAACAATTTTGCTTAATTTGGTGTGTGTGAGGAGATATGGCTCCTTCATTAGTGCTTATTCATAACCAATTGAAATCTCCTCAGTCTTTCTGTTTCCATATATTTTGATGACTTTATGCGCTGATCTAGACAAAGTTTGAAACATGAAATTTGTAGGGTTATATCCCCTATAAATACCTATAAAACATTATTTCTTGATTTATTGTGTGGAAAGATATATGGCTAATTGATTGTGACTGACCCTAAACCTGATGAAACCTCATTAGTCTTTTAATTCAGTTTTCCAAGAATTTGATGGCCATAGATTCTAAATTTGATGATGTTCCAAACTTTAAAGTTGTGTATTTATGTCTGATACACATTCCTATAAAATAGTTTTGCCAAATTTATCATGGTTGATGAGATATTGCCCCTTCATCATGACTGATTGTCAATATGTTGAAAATCTACTCACCCTGAGATTGGTCATTTGTTTTGCTGACTTTATAAACTAAAATAAACAATGAGTAAAACATAAAAAATGTTTCCTTATGTGTTTTGTAACTTCTAGTAAATTAGTTTTTCAACTAGTTTTTTGCAATTTGAGATATACCCAAAAATGCAAGACCTACTCAGACTGAGATGAATTTAAAACAGGGCAAAATTCAAAAATTCACTTCATTTTCTATATGTCTTATATTGATTTCAAATTTATCTATGTTGTATCATTATCTGTTTAGTATATTTGAAAAAAAGAATCAAGCCATTTGGGTAAGTATATCTAGAGTTATTACTATGAGAGTGTAGCAAGGTCAGGCTGCCATATAAGGAAAATATGCATAAACACTAGGTCCACTTGCATGGATCATGTCATAGTTGTGCACCAAGCATTCATAATCAGTTTCACATACTTATAATCATATGTGTATCAAATTTTAGGATTTCAACTATTTAACGAAGCCCTAAAGAGAGAACCAAACCTACCATAAAGGTTGGTCACATCAAAATGTGAGTAAAAACCATAATTAGATTCTAATGTGCATGTGTGATAATTTTTTGATATGATTATGTTCTATTAGATGTATATATGATTGAATTATTGTATTTTACATGTGAGTACAAGTCAAGCAAGAATTATCTACTCTTAATGATTAATTGGTATACCATTGCGAATGAACACTTGCATATGGAACTAAAATTATGTTATGACCAGCTAGTCAAACACTTGCAAAACACTTGGACAAGGGACCATTATGTCCTATTGGCAAATGTTATTAATCAAATGATTCACTTGTTATATGTTGGCTAGCAAAATCAAATGTCACTTCAATCACATGAATTCCTAGGAGCAGTGTTTGCCTTGTAAGGTCATGACAAAAATCAATCTATTGCATTTGCACTTGCATAGTCATCTCTTATACATGTAATGTATCCTGACGATGTTTGATTATTGGTTATGCCATAAGAATCTAATTATTATTTTTATTCATTGAGTCGCAACTCACCAAATCGCAATTATGTTTTTCAGATACTGAAGCATAGGGTTTGGACACTTTGGTGCATAGAGTTTTCCATAGAGACACATGGACTGCAAGTCGTCAGTTGAATTCCAACTCTCTCTCCCCTTATGTCAAGTACATATATCTTGATAGGAATCAGTTTATGGTCATTAGCCTTAAACGTTAGTTAATATATATGTACATTAAATATGTGTTGAATTGTGTATGTACGATGAATAAACCTTTATGCATATGTAATTTTAGACATGAATGCCATCATTCGTAAATAAAAATGGTCGTTATAAAGGTTCCATAGGACATACATACCATCAGGACATGACTTTTACACTATTATGCATTACCATATTAGATAGTCTTATATGTCTATAGGGCATTAGCAAAAGGTAGTAATGGTAGTACCCATGGCTCACTAAGAAGAGAGGAGTTAGCTGATTTGCATTCCATATAAGCATCATGCGAACCATTAAGGGATCAACCTGTTGATAGAGTTAGATCTCCTACACATTCTCATGCATAACACATATCTCATGGATAACCACAACATAGAATTAGTGAAACAATAGTGCAGGGTTCATAAATTCAATGAGAAAGAAGGTATGCCAATTAAGAAAATAGAGTGTTGTTGACTTTACTAGTGCCACAAATCCATCAATGGCAATGACATGGCTAAAAAGAATACAGAGAATTTTGAATTTGATGAAATGCACATAAGAAGAAAAGTTTGATTATACAGTGTCATTATTATAAGGGAATGCATATGATTAGTGGGAAACCATTCCAAGGAGTGATGACTAGCCTCCAATACTTACATGAGATGATTTTCTTCATGAGTTCAACAACAATTACATGCCAAAAGTATACAAAGATGATAAAAGAATGGAATTTTTAAACCTAAAGCTGAGAGAGATTACTATAGCCGAGTATGATGTAAAATTTAATCAATTATCCCAATATGCATCCTTCATGGTAGCCACTGACAAAGATAAATGTCGAAAGTTTGAAGAGAGACTGAGATATGAGATTAGAAGTAAGATTGCATCTACAAATCTTGAAAGTTATACCAAGCTAAAATCTATTAAAATCAGGGTGGAAAGATTAGAAAAAGAAAAGATAGAGCAACGAGTAAAAAAGGGCCTATTGAGTTTGTGAGAGATTTAATAGAAAGAAAGCTAAACATTAAGAATATATGACATCACAAACTAGTACTAGGGGTGGTTACTCTAGCTATAGAGGCAAAGGATTAGGAGTTTCAGCATATACAGGCAGAGGTTAAGGCCAAGTTATGCAACAACGACCCTCATATGTACATTATGACAAGCAAGCAAGGGCAGAAGCAAAGCTAGAACAACCATAATTGGCCAAGGTATGAGCGGATCAGAAGGTCAGAGTTTTAGATCCCTGGCAAAGGCTAGAGTATTTACCATGACTAAGCAAAAAGCTATTGCTACTCCATAAGTAATCACTAGTAAACTTTTTCTCCATGATTTAGAAGTTGAAACATTAATTGATCCTAGCTCCGTACATTCATTTATTTATTGAACATGGCATCACAATTGTATAGTAACATTAACCTTTAGGTTTTAATCTATGTGTTAGTACTCTATTGAGAGATGTGATGATTATAGATAAGGTATTTCATGATTGTGTGATCGACAATGATGGTGTTGAGTTGAATATTGATCTAGTACTATTGCCACTCCATGAATTTGATTTGATACTTGGTATGAACTGGTTGCCCAAATATCATGCAATAGTGAATTGTTTTACTAATAAGTTATTCTGGAATCTATAAATCATACAAGGGTTGTGTTTCAAGGGGAAAGGCAAATTGTACCTGCGTATCTAGTTTCTGCTATTAAGACTTTTTACATGAATAAAAGTGGTTGTAAGGCTTATTTGGCACATGTGGTAGACATAAGGTTCACAAATGAATTACTTGTGAATATTTTTATGGTAAATGGGTTTTTAGATGTGTTCCCAACTAACTTACCTAGTTTGTCACCTGATAGGGAGATAAAATTCATAATTAAGTTAGTCAAAAGGACTGCACCGATATCTATTCCACTTTATAGGATGGCTCTAGCTGAGTTGATAGAATTAAAGACCCAATTGCATAAACTAATTGAAAAGATCTTCATCAGACCTAGTATATCACATTGGGATTCTCTAGTATTATTTCTTAAAAAGAAAGATGGGATAATGTGGCTGTGTATTTATTATAAACAGTTAAATCAAGTTCATGTGAAAAACAAGTATCCTTTGCCAAGGATAGATGATTTGTTTGACAAGTTATAGAGAGCACGGGTGTTTTCTAAAATTGACCTAAAATCAAGATATTATCAGCTCAAAATTTGAAACCCATATGTACCAAAGATGGCTTTTCAAATCAGGTATGGGCATTATGAATTTTTGGTGATGTCATTTGGTTTGACTAATGCACCAACTATGTTTATGGCTCTTATGAACAAAGTGTTCCAGCCTTACTTAGATAAATTTAAAATTGTGTTCATTAATGATGTACTGGTGTATTCAATGAGCAAAGAGGAACATAAATAACATTTAAGGATTATGTTGCAAATTTTGAGAGAAAAATAGTTATTTGCTAAATTAAGCAAGTCTGAGTTTTGGATTGACCATGTGGTATTTTTAGAACATATAGTTTCTAAAAAATGCATAGAGATGGATCAAAACAACAATGAAGCAATAATAAAATGGGAGACCCCAAAGAATGTTGCAAAAGTTTAAATTTTCTTAGGACTAGCTAGGTATTATCGTCAATTTGTTGAGGGGTTTTTACTCCTTTGACTAAGTTACTTCGAAAAAATGCAGCATTTTAGTGGTCTAAAGCATGTCAGGAGAGTTTTTATTAAAAGATAGATTGAGATCTGCTCTAGTGTTTGCTATTCCAACTAGTAATGCAACATGGTAAGGTAATTGCATATGCATCTAGTCAACTGAAGCCTTATGAATTATCTTACTTAGAACATGACTTAGAACTTATTGTCGTTGCGTTTGCTTTAAAAATATAGAGGCCTTACTTGTATGGAGAAACTTTTCAAATATTTACAGATCACAATAGCTTAAAGTATTTGATGAACAAAAAAGAATTAGCCATGAGATAAAGGTAGTGGTTAGAATTGTTAAAAGATTATGATTGCATCATTGAGTATCATTCAAGGAAGGCAAATGTGGTTGTCGATGCTTTGACTAGGAAATTAAGAAGCGGTATAGCTCATTTGTAGGTATTTCCATTATCTTATTTAGTTCAATTATTAGCTATGAATATGGAACAAAACATATAAAAGAATGGGGTATTCATTGATACTTTTCAAGTGAGACCAATGTTGCATGATCAAATTAGAAAAGCATAAGACAAGGATCCAACATTACATAAAATGACTAAAATGGTAAAACGGCGGAGACATGGTGATTTTGATATTTGAAAATATCCCTTGATATTGGGTTCTCATACTTGTGTGCCTAATTTTGATAACTTGTAGAGAGAAATCTTAAAAGAATCACATAATGCTCCATATGTCATGCATCTAAGAATGACGAAAATGTGTAATACCTTGTGATCTTATTTTTGGTGGCCTAAAATCAAGAAAGATGTAGGAGCCTATGTTTCAACATGTTTGACTTGTCAGCAGATTAAAATAGAACATCAAGCACCAGCTGGAAAATTAAAACCATTGATAATTCTAATATGGAAATGGGAAAGAATAACCATTGCCTTTGTATATAGGTTATCGAGAACTTTGAAGAAGAATGATGCTAGATGGGTGATCATTATAGACTAACTAACTCAACTCATTTTTTGACTATTCGATGGGGTAGTTCACTTAAGCACTTAGCCAAAAATATAGGGATGAAATTGTCAGATTACATAGCATTCTAATGTCCATTGTATCAGATAAAGATCCATGATTTACATCTTTATTTTGGGTCAGTTTACAATAGGCTTTGGGTATCAAGTTGAGTTTCAATACTACTTTTGATCCTCAGACAGATGGTCAATCAAAAAGGACAATTCAAACACTTAAAGACATGTTTTGAGCTTGTATGATAGAGTTCAAAAGTGCATGGGATGAATATATTACCTTGACTGAATTTACTTATAATAATCATTATCATAGTAATATATAGACGGAACTATATGAAGCACTATATGGAAGAAAATGTTAAAGTCTTAACTATTGGGATGAAGAAGGGATGCGTGTTTTAGAAGGACTAGAACCAGTGCAAGACACTGTGGACAAAGTTAAGATAATCAATAGCAAACTTAAAGTAGCACAAGACAAGTAAAAGAGATATGCCAACCAACACATAAGAGATGGAATATGAGGTGGGAGACAAAGTGTTATTTCGGGTTTCACCATGGAAAGGAATAATTCGATTTGGCAAGAAGGGGAAACTAAGCCCTCGATACATTGGAGCACATAAGATCCTAGAAAGAATCATTCCATTGACTTACAGGCTAGCACTATGACCACCACCAAAGATAGCTCAGATTCATAAAGTATTCCATGTGGGTATGCTTATAAAGTATCAGTTTGATACTACACATGTACTTAGGGATCTAGTAATAACAATTACAAATGATGTAAGTTACATTGAAGAACTAATGAAAATCGTTGCTTATAAGATAAAATAGTTATGAACTTGAGAAATCCCTTTGGTTAAGGTATTATGGAAAAACCACTTGCAAGAAGAGGCCACATAGGAAATCGAAGAGAACATTAAATGACAATATCCACATTTGTTTACAGGTATTAAATTTCGAGGATGAAATTCAATATAATAAGGGAAGAAATGTAACATCCCTATCCACATTCATTAGCATTCTTACATGAATATATTCATTGCATAAATGATTTATAATCCCACATAAACATATGCAATGGATAAATGATTTTTTAGATTTATGCATTGGATAAACACGACGATGACACTTGCACCATTGCATTTGGGACACTTGAACATATATGTAGTGTTTATATAATTGCATGGCAAATTGTCTTATATTGTGTACATATTATAACATCAAAAATAATGGTGTTTTAAAGCTTATTTAAAAGTATAAGGAGCATGTTGGGATTAGGAGATGGATGGAGAAGATGAAAGAGTGAAGAAGAGGTACTAAAAGAAGAATATTGAACTTCCAACCAATGGCAGTGAAACATCATGATTTTGTCTTATTAGGGTAGGTATACAAATTAAAATTTTCAACTTTTAGGATCATATTCGAGAGCCAAAAATGTAAGGGAGTGCAAAAAATAGAAAGAAAGAAAGGAAGAAAGGAGGAAGAAGAAGAAGAACAAGAATGAAAGGAAGAAAAGTGAGCTAGCTAGGAAGGAACCCTAAGCTTTTCTGGTTTTGGGAAAAGAGATAAGTTAGTTTTTCTCCTATCCATATGAATTTACTCCCTCATGACATGTTAATCATGCATGGTTAGTAAAAATTATGAAGTATTTGAGGTAGAGCTCATGTATGGAAGTTGAAATTCAAGAGAAACAATAGCTGATTGTGTTAGTTTTTTTGTTAGAGCAAAATTGTGTACCCATGATTTTATAACCATATAAGAGGAATTAGGGAAAGTTTAAAATAAAAAAGTTTTAGCTTTATGGCCAATCTAAATGTATGTAAAACATTTTTGCTTAATTTGGTGTGTGTGAGGAGATATGGCTCCTTCATTAGGGCTGCTTCACAACCAATTGAAATCTCCTAAATCTTTCTGTCTTTATATATTTTATTGACATTCTGTGCTGATTTAGACAAAGTGTAAAACATGAAATTTGTAGGGTTGTATCCCCTTTAAATACTTATAAATCAGTTTTTCTTGATTTGTTATGTGGAAAGAGATATGGCTCATTATTCATGAATGACCTTAAACCTGATGAAACCTCATCTGTCTTTTAATTTTGTTTTCCATGAATTTGAATGGCAATAGATTCATAATTTGATGATGTTCCAAAACTGAAAGTGTATATGTATGTCTTATCTACTTGCTTGTAAAATATTTTTGCTAAATTTTTCATGATTGATGAAATATTGCCCCTTCACCATGACTGATTGTCAACATGTTAAAAACCTACTCACCTTGAGATTAGTCATTTGTTTTGGTGACTTTATAAACTGAATTAGACAATGAGTAAAACATAAAAAAAAAATGTTCCTTTATGTGTTTTGTAACTTTTGATAAGTTAGTTTTCTAATTGGATTTTTACAATTTGAGATATACCTAAAATTGTCAGACTTATTCAAACTGAGATGACATTAAAACAGGGCAAAATTCAAAAATTCGCCACATTTTCTATATGCCTTATATTGACTTGAAATTTTACTATTTACTATGTTTGTATCATTATGTGTATATTTTCTTTAAGAAAAAAAAACCAAGTCATTTAGACTAGTATATTTGGAGGTATTAATGTGAGAGTGTAACAAGGTCAGGCTGTAATATAAGGAAAATATGCATAAACACTAGGTCCACTTTCATGAATCATGTCATAGTTGCATACCAAGCATTCATAATCATTTTAACATACTTATAACCATGTATGTATCAAATGTTAGGATCCCAACACTTTGAGGTAAGCCCTAGAGAGAGAACCAAACCTACCATAAAGGTTGGTCATATCAAAAGATGAGGAAAAATCATAATTAAATTTTAATGTGTATTTGTGATAATTTTATGATATGATTATATTCTATTACATGTATATGTGATTGAATTGTTAAAATTTACATGTGAATACAAGTTAAGTGATAACTATATGCTCTTAATGGTAACTTTGTACACCATTGGAACTAAAAGGATGTTGTGACCGACTTGTCAAACACTTGCAAATCAATTGGAAAAGGGACCAATATATCTTATTAGCACATGTTATTGATAAAATGATTCACTAGTTATAAGTTGACCAACAAAATCGAATGTCACTTGAATTCTCAGGAGCAATGTTTGGCTTGAAATATCATGACAAAAAAAAATCTATTGAATTTGCACTTTGCATAATCAATTGTTACACTTGTAATGTATCATGATGATATTTGATTATTGTTTATACCATAAGAATCTAATTATTCTTTATAATCATTGAGTTGTGACTCACCAAATTGCAATTATATTTTTTAGATACTGTAGCATTGGGTTTGGATACTTTGGTGCATAGGGTTTTGCATAGAGACACATGGATCACAGGTCATCAGCTAAATTCCAACTCTCACTCTCTCCATGTGTCATGTATTTGTATCTAGATAGAAATTAGTTTATAGTCACTAGCCTTGAACACTAGTTAACATATATGTACATTAAATATGTATTGGCTTGTGTATGAATGATGAATTGGCTTGTGTATGAACGATGAATCAACCTTTATGCATTTGTAATTTTTGACATGAATGCCATCATTTGTAAATTAAAATGGTCATTACAAGTAGACTTAGGAGTGCTACTAAGACCATTTACCAAAGTTGTGCATAGGTACTACCTTAAACCTTTCACAGAGTATGGTTTTAGATATACTAATCAAAGGCTTTCTAAAACAAAATTCCAACTTAGAAAGTTGTGAAAAACTCTCTCACTCAAGTAATAAACAATTCATAACACATTTATAAGGTATGCTTAATTTGGTTAAGAGTTTTGAGAGAAAGCCTGAAAGTTTGTTCTTCAAACTCTGCTTTTAAAGATAACTCTTACAAGCTTTAACAAAGACCTTCGTTTATGAGTTAAATCACTCTTGTTTCACCCATTTCATTTAAAGATAGATTTCACTATAAAAATACTCACTTTTTGAATGTTTTATCTTTTTCATTTCTATTATGATAGGGTCCCTTTAAAGGCAATGACAAGTTACTAGTCGTTAAAAAGATGGTTGTCACTTCATGCACTAGAGTAGACACTTAGCATCTATTGGACATTCTGCACACCTATTGTTCAAACATCAATCGGGTAATTTTTAAACAAAATATAGCTTCAATAGTCACTAGTACTATCCAATTGCCCATTGGAACTAGCTATTAGAGAGAGATTTCCCTAGACGCTCATCTTCTAACTTTCTCAATGTTTATTCAATAACTTTTCAATGGCTATTGGCAATTCCCAATGCTTGTTGGAATTCAACTTCAACTCTTCTTTAGATATGAATAATGCCCGTTGCAAATTTCCAAGAGAATGTGAATATGATCTCTATTTTTTAAGATTTTCAATAATACTTCAATGGCTATTAGTGAACTTCTAATGCCTACTGAAAGTGATCTTAATGCCTGTTGAATTTTTGAAATTGTCTTATTAGAGGGTCTAGATATCTTAGTTCTACCTAGGAACTTCTCTAATGCCTATTAGTGTAATCCAACACTCGTGTTGAGATCTTAAGAGTTTTGCTCAAATCAAGTCACTAGGTCTAATGCCTGTTGCAAAAATGAAACACCTGTTGAGATGTCAAGGGCCATGCCCATTGCAAAGATTAACTTCTATAACTTAAGTGATTGAGTCATCCAACACCTATTGTGTTTAAGATAACTGCTAGTTGAGAGGTCCAAAAAAGTTTACTCATACTTGGGTGTCATTTCAACACCTATTAAGATCTTTCAACACCTGTTGCTGGAGTCACAATGCCTATTGAAATATGACAACACCCATTAGATTTGAGTGTTTAGAGTTGTTCACCATAACTCGTTCTCTAAACATCTTTATTCAATAAATTAATGAACCTATAAGATCTTACACAAACAACTTGGACAAAGGTTAGCTTTTAGATATGTTTGTAATATAAAAACAAGCTAAGTTTGCCATTCTCCCTAGCTAGGGCCAATAAAAAGCAAATTAGAGATTGAACACAAAGTCAATTTTAAGTCCCTAGTGGAGTCACCAATGTGAGTACCTCGAATTTCATGACTGCGCTCGAACAAATGGAATCTTGCTTATGACTTCATCATTTTTTTTACCAACGAAGGATTGATAGTACAAGGGAATACTTTGTTAATAACCCTAAATGGTGGGTCATGTTGGGATCAGTAGGGAATCCTTTAGCCCTTACACAAATTTGAAGCCCTTTCTCCATTGTTAATGGCCAATGGGGGAGAAAGGTAGGATGATAGATTAGTATTATCATCAACGAAATGTGGAGTCACCACCCAATTTTGGTAGGGACAAGAATTTTGACAAGGCAAAATTTAAACCTAACTAAGTCATTTAAAATGCCCAATTCATATTTACCCCAACATAGATAATGTTTAGAAATTGGGTACGACTTGGAGAAGATGTTAGGCACCCTAAACCACTAGATATTATGATTTGGCCTTTAGGTATCTTCAGTTCACTTCTACTATTTTACCACTATTATTAATCAGCTTGGTTAATACCTTTAAGCATGTTTCTAGCATCATCTAACTAATCATACCAAAGCATCATCAAAATCAACATCAAAGGGGATGAAGGTCATGCAACATGCGAAAGGGAGGTCACACATATCAGTCAACCACACTCAATATCATCACACATAATCAACATTAAAAATAATGATCATTAAGACCATCATTCATGCTCAAACTCAAATAAGCACCTATACCAAAGAAAGCACACAAGTTAGTTATCAACAAAGTAAACAAAATAGGATTTGTGCAAGCAAGAATCTCACCATATCTCCAAGTCAAGAAACATGGGCATACCTCTAAGCCCACAACTAATCATTCAAACATCCTAACATCATATTGATCATATAATAATAATGACAACAAATGAAGCTTAATCACATGAATCATAAGGAATAATGAATCATAAACATGAAATGCAAATGTAAATCATAGCGCTTCTCCTTTTACTTTCTCTTTTGTTTATTCAATTAACTTTAATGATTGTTAAATATTCTCATTGCCTATTAGGCTTCAATAATAACCCCTATTTAAATATGAAAAATGCTTGGTGTAGATTTCCAAGAAGTTGTGAACTTGATGCTCTATTTTCTAAGATCTTCAATAGTACTTCAACAGCTATTAATGAACTTCCAATGCATATTGAGCATCTTCAACTCATATTTTGTTATTAAAAGCGCCTCATTAGAGGGCCCAAAAATGTTTACTTAATCTAGGGAGCTTTTCCAGCTTTTCCAACACCCCTTCGTAAGATCCAATGCCCATTTTGAGATTTTGAGATTTTTGCTCGATTGAAGTCACTTGGTCTAATACTTATTGCAAAAATGCAATGCCTATTAACATATCAAAAATAATGCCCATTGTGAAGTTCAATGTGTATAGCTCATGTATTTGAGTTATCCAACGTCTTTTGTAATAAAGGAAAACCAGTTGTGAGATCCAAAAGTCTTTGCTCACACTAAGGAGTTATTCTAATACCTGATCACCTCCTTTAATGCCCGTTTCTAAACTCATAACACTTATTCGATTATGAAAATACTCGTTGGACTGTCAAGCTTAGTTTGTTTGATCTTTACTCTCTTAATACTTATTGTTTCCAATCATAACTCTTTCCTCAATCATAATTTCAACGAATTAATATACCTATAAGAATTAACAGAGATAACTTGAAAAGGGTTAGCCCTTAGATGTATTTGTGATCATCAAAACAATACTTAGAACCTAAAGGTTGAACATCCTCCCCCTTTTTTATGATGACAAAAAATCTATCAAAGTTAATCAATCTTACAAAACCAATAGGTGTACATCATATAAAGTCAATCAATCTCTAACTTCCCTCTTAAGCATATCAATATGTTCAAGCTAGTCCTGTAACATAGGTTTCTCCTTTAATAAGTGATCATCCACAGCAAGATTTTTCAATATTTTGCTCATAAACATTTTGCTCATATTATATGAACCATTATATTAAGTTCACATTTCTAATTTCTCCCCCTTTGTCATTATCAAAAAGCATCAAACAACAATAGTAATGGAATAAAGCATAAAGAAAGAGAATATAGGCAAAGAGTTAAATTTTTATTGCAAATATAATGTTATCCAATATATAAACTATTTTTGAAAATAAGGACAAAAATAAAAAGACATAAAACAAACTATGCAACATGAAAGGGTAAGGTTTTAGAGCGAGAGGTATGAGTTTGATCTCAAGGTTTTAGGGATGGTTGAGGTTCTAGGAGGTGCTCCTGATTTTTTGGCTCTGTTGGCTCCTTAGACTCCCTTTCCAACTACTCAAACATCTTCTGCTGAAAGAGTGAGAGATGGAGTAGATGTAGCAAGAGCACTAGTTTTAGTTCCTCCTATTGTTGTAACCCTGCCCTGATAGCTTATTCAACATTCTTGTTTTCCTCTTCCTTTTAAGGAATCTCATCTTTCTCAAGCACCCTCTTGATCAAACCATAATCAAGTCTATGCAAGATATCCATGCTTTGTAGCATCTTCTCATAAATGGCTTATTGTGAGGCAGCTTTTCTGATACATATCATTTTTTTTAAGCTCTTCCTTAGTTTGAGGGATTTCTTTACAAATTTTGCAATCTTTGTGATTTAATGAGCCATCATAAAGGTATTTGGCTTATCAATCAATCCATCGATTCTCTACATCAAGAGCAAAGGAGTGTTCACTGTGTATTTATTCTTCATGCATCAGAGGTAGAAGAGATATGTTATGGTGCAGTTTCCATTATATTGTCCTCTTCCATTGATGTTCTAGGTGATAAACCTATGGGCAATCCTTAAGGCTTGACTCTTAATCTTAGAAGCCTTGTTATTGTTACTATTATAATTGCTTCTTCCATCAATGATGGACTTCTAGAACTGGTTGACATCAACTTTGAAGGTTGGAAGAGGCACTGTGAGACCTTTGTTGGATGCATCAAAGGACCTAGCTAAGCCATTTGGCTATAGTGTGCACTTTTTCCCAAATAGTTCGAACTTTATTATGCCTTCTTAAGGAGATGCTTCATAATCACTACCTAACACTTCCAAGGTTGTTAAGAACTTTACTACTAGTTTTAGGTAAGAAGGTTCCCTATGATGGCAAAATAACTCTCATCCAATTCTGACCATTAACTCTTCAACTTTTTATGCCAGCCCATACCTTTACAGGTCATTCCACTCTAAGAATTTCCCACCTTTAAGATGTCTCTTCAATAATTTTAGAGCTAATTCTTTTTCCTTTTCACTTTTGAGATGAAATTATTGAACCACAAGAGGAGATGAGGGTATGGGAGTGTGCGATGTTTCAGTGGCCTTCCCTTTCCCCTTTGAATCTTGGCTAGTTTTGGATTTCTTTTCCACTGTGACTCTAGGGTTGAAGTTTCTACAACTTGTTTCTTTTGTTGAGCAAAGATTGAAGATAGATACTCTTTAGTTTCGAAGCTTGAGGTCAAAAGTTGGGTGTTCTTCCTAGCAAGTTGCTTATATCTTTTAATGGAATCCGATTTAGGTGCCCTTTAATTATGTGAATAAGTGTTTGATGCAAGGGAATATATAGAAAATTATAGCAGGAATTGAGAAAGATAAGTAAAAAGCAAAGTAAAATAGAAAATAAAATGTTTTAGGGTTTAAGAAGGTTAAAATAGAAATACAATGAGCTCTCTTATTTAAAAAATATAATAATTAGGAGTGTTCAACGACTATTGTGAGTTATCCAATGACTGTTGGACATGACCATTAGCCTACTCTTGCAAGTGTTCTTTAGCCAATGATGGTGGCTAATTCGTAATGGCCATTAGGTGATGAATAATAGATGTTGGAGGTTTACAACGAACATGGAGACCAGTATAATCAAAATGAGGAACTCACAAGTAACACAACGGTAGTTAAGAGAAATGTAATGATCGTTGACCAAGTTTTTCAAACAGCACTTGGCTCAAAAACAATTTTAAAACTTAGATAATGAATGTTATTAATCAAACTGAATGATATAATCATAAATTCAATTAACATATGGATAATTTGATTAATATCATACATAATTAGAATCTTTAGCTATTGAATTTAATGACTTTAATGGTGATCAATTCAAGCAATGATGATCATAAAAAGATTGAGAATAAGAATAACCTGTTTGAAGCTAATCTAAGGTTCTTCCATTAATCAAACTAAGTTCATTTTTGTTGAACCGCATCCTTTCATCATAAAGAGGTTTAGTAAAAATATCTAACAATTGATCATTAGTATTAATAAATTCAAACAAAATATCTCTATTATTAGCATGATCCTTAAAAAAGTGATGTCTTATGTCTATATGCATGCCCTTAGAATGTTGTATGGGATTCTTGGACAAATTTATGGCACTAGTGTTATCACACTTAATGGCAACTTGATTTTCAACCATTTTGTAATTATGAAGTTGTTGTTTCATCCATAGGATTTGCACACAACAAAGGCCAACTATCATATACTTAGCTTTAACAATTGTTAAAGTAATTAAGTTTTGCTTTTTGCTACTCAAAGACACTAAGCATTAACAAAGTAATTGATATGTGGCTAAAGTGCTCTTTCTGTCTAAGGTACACCTAGGAAAATCAACATAAAAAAAGGCATTTAATTTAAATAAAAAACTTTTAGGATACCAAATTCCTAAGTTGGCAGTAGCAACAAGATATTTAAGCATGTGTTTCACAGCATGCAAATGAGACTCTTTAGGATTATAATGATATCTAGCATATAAGCAAACACTAAATATAATATTTGTTCGACTAGGATGATTAATCCTAAGTCTTAGACCTCTTTTAATCTTGATAAAGGAGATTGATCAATCCTAATGTTTCAATTGAGTGTTTTTTTTATAGAATTAAGTTACATTTTCAAGTGGAAGTTGGATGGAGTTCATAATCTTTAAGAAGGCAAAGTTCATCTAAATTCAAGGTAAGTGACTTATAATTCATGCTCGCGACCTAGCTCAAGAATAGGGTGAAACTAGGCTAGACGAATTCATGGGCATCATTTGTATCGCGAATCATCTAAATATGGGAGTATCAAAGTCATAGACGAATTCGCAACCAGTGTCGCATCTTAATCGCAACCATAAATTTCATAGTGTCTAAGGAGGGAACCAAGCCCACAACCATAGTGTGCCAAGTGTCCCAGGTATTCATTGAAGAACAAAATTCTCGAGGATGACATTTTGGGTAGCTGCCACGATTCAAAAAGAAGATGATTGTCTTCCAAATAGAAGAATTTGCATCCTAAGTCATGCCTTGTACAAAGAAGAATCGCGATCACAAGTTTTGTGGGCAGTTAGAAAGCAACGACTATATTTTCTTGATCGAACAATTAGGAGATGACACATGGACTAGCCATTAGACACAAATGGGGTTTTCCGCTGCAATTTCTAGCTTTCGTATGGAAATTGAAAAGTTGCTATTGTAAATCCTCAATGGCGACTACAACTCTCGCTTGTCATGCAATTAATGCATAATCTACCTAGCATGATTTAGAGATTTAATGAGCTTCTTAGTGTAACATCTCTTTAGTGGGTATGGGCTATAAATACTCTACTAAACAGATGTAAATGTAAGATAATTCATTAACTTGTAACAAAACTCTTGCACTTTTGCTACTCATTCTTTCTATTTTTTAAGTGACTTTTAGTGTGAGCATAAACACCAATTGTAATAGGTTTTAGTGTGAGCCTATAAAAATACTAAAGAAAGGTTTTAGTGTGAGCTTGTGAAAATACTTAAGAGAGGTTTTAGTGTTAGCCTTAGAAAACCCTTGTAAGAAAGGTTATTGTGTGAGCCTCAAAAACACAAAGTGTAAAGGTTATGTGTGAGCTTGGAAACACCATTTTGAGTTAGCGAAACACCCAATTGTGGAGAACTGGGGAGTGGACGTAGGGTTGATTATACTCGAACCAATATAAAACATGTGTCTTCTTTTCTACCCTTCTTTATCCTCATTTTAATTTTTGTTATACACCAATTCAACCCCCCTTCTTGGTGCCTAAGGCTAACAAGTGGTATCAGAGCCAAGTCTCACAATCAAGCCTTAATTGGGTGAGCAAAGTTCATGGCACAAGAAGGAATCCACTCACACCTCAAGCTCTACTTTGATGGATCTGACTATACTCATTGGAAGTATATGATGGAGATATATCTTGACACTGATGTAGTGGACCTTTGGGATGAAGTTGTTAAAGAATGAAAGCCACCCTCTAAAGTAGTGGTTGGAATCGAAGAACTCATTCTAAGGGAAGATTGAATTGAAGCACATAGGAGGGCAAACGACAAAAACAAAAGAGTAATGGCCATTCTTCTAACCTCTCTCTCTCTCTAGGAAAGATATTGGAATAGTGCAACATTGCCAAATAACTCATGCCATTTGAAAGACTCTTGAAAATTATCATGAAGGTATAATACTGGTTAAATCAAGTCGTTTGGAGATGTACATGATGGAATAAGAGCTCTTCATGATGAAGGACCATGAAAGCATCACTGAAAAGATGAATAGACTCCTATCCATCGTCACTAACATAAAGAAATTTGAAAGCACTCTCACCAACTATGAGGTAAACACAAAAATCCTTAAAACTCTTCCATTAGATAAGTTTGGTGTAAGAGTGTACAACATTTAAGAGTCCAATCTGGAGATTATGAAGGTACCTATGGATGTGTTGACAAGCAAACTCTTAACTCATGAGTTGGCCTCGAAAAAGATAAGCAAATGAACAAACTAAGGGGCCAAGAAGAAAAATAAGAGAAAGAAAGAAGAACCTTGGCACTCAAATACCTTAACAAAGGAGAAAGAGGTAGAAACAACCTCTAATGATAAAGAGAGTGATAAAGAAGAAAATAAGGTAACAATGCTCTCAAAAAGGACAAAGGAGTTTATTATGAGAAAAAAAGAGAGAAAAAGCTTCAAGAAGAGAACTCCTAATCCTAGAAAGAGATCCAATGAAGTCATTTGCTATGAGTGTGGCAAGCAAGGCCACATCAAATATGATTATCCCAAAATAAAGAAGAAGAAGAGATGAGACAAGGAGAAGAAGAAGAGTTTCTCAGCCACTTGGGATGATAGCTCAAGTGAAGATAAAGAAGAAGAAGAATTTGCCAACATTTGCCTCATGGCACAAAAAGATTCTTCAAATGAGGTAAGTACTTCTTCCCACTCTCATTCAGATTTAGATAATTTTGATAAGATAAATGAAAAGCTTCTAGAGGCTCTTACTACGAGATATGACAAATACAAGCCACAAATGAAGTCTTACAAGAAAAAATGTCAAAAATTAGAAGATGATTATAAATCCCTCAATGATCTTATAAGCGAATTGAGAACATCAAATTATGAGCTAAAAAAATTTATGGAAAATCTTTCTACATTATCTTCTTCATTGGCTTCATTGAGATAAGAGAATGACTCTCTAAAAGGAGAAGTCATTGATCTTAGAAGCTCAAGCTCTAAGTTCCACAAAGGAAAGGAAGCCTTGGACACATTGATTGTGTCTAAAAGACCACCATTGGTTAGACATGATCTAGGCTTCAATGGAGCCTCCTCATCATCACATACTACATTTGTTAGCTCATCAGAACCTCAAATCTTAAGTGTTGAGGTAATTGGGAAGAAAAGTGCTCCTAGCACAAAGCCTTCTAAGCTTAAGGGCAAAGGGAAGGCTCCCTCAAGCTTAAGAGCCAAGACTCAAAGAGCTAATCATGCCTGCATGTGCAACAAAAAGCATGCTCACTCTCATAAATAATTCTCTACAACTTCTCATCATACATGCACATGCAAGCATTCACATAATCAAGGTATGAGAAAGCCTCCTACACATACTAAATTTGTGCATAGAAGAAAGACTCACAAGCCTAAACTCTTATGCCATTATTGCATGAAATTTGGGCATGTTAACATTCATTGTTTTATTAGGAAGACTCACCTCAAATTAGAGGACCCTTCAACTTCTAACCTACTAGGACCCAAGTATGCTTGGATACCTAAGAAAAGGTGACTCACTTTTATTATGTAGGAGAGTATGGCAACCACCAAATCAAGTTATTGGCATGTGGATAGTGGATGCTCCAAGCATATGACTGGAAATAGAAAGTTATTCACAGCATTAAAGGAAAAAGAAGGTGGAGATGTCACAATTGGTAACAATGCCAAGGGTAAGGTAATTGGCATTGGAACCATTGATAAGAATGGTTGTTCATTAATTGATAATGTTTTATTAATTAGTGGCTTACAACATAATTTGTTGAGTATAAGTCAATTGTCTAACAAAGGTAATAAAGTCACCTTTGATCCTAGAGAATGTCCAGTCACCACTTTAGTGGATGATGAGGTTATTTTCAAGGGTGAAAGGAAAGACAATACCTACTCAATTGACTTAGACAATTTGGCTAACTAATCTTTTAAATGTCTTATGTCTTTGAGTAATGAAGCTCGGTTATGGCATAGAAGGCTTGGACATGTAAGCATGGATCTTATTCAAATCCTATCTGAAGGAAAGTTGGTGGAAGGCCTTCCCAAGCTAAATTTCATTATAGACAAGACATGTGGTCCTTGCCAAATGGGGAAGCAACATCAAGCCTCCCACAAAGCAAAAAATATTGTAAGTTCTTCTAGACCTCTTCAACTAGTTCATATGGCCTTGATAGGACCCACTAGGAGTGTTAGCTTAGGTGGAAAGCATTATGCACTAGTCCTAGTTGATGACTACTCTAGGTTTACTTGGGTGTTCTTTTTAGCTCATAAGAGTGAAACTTTTAATGCTTTCAAGAGTTTTGCAAAAAGAGTTTAAAATGAAAAAGGTTACTTCATTTCTTTTATTAGAAGTGACCATAGAAAGGAATTTCAAAATGAGTCTTTTAAAACTTATTGTTTGAAGATTGGAGTTTTTCATAATTTTTCAACTCCTAGAACACCACAACAAAATGGTGTTGTAGAGAAAAAAAATAGAACACTAGTAGAAATGGCTAGAACCATGCTCAATGAGTATTCTTTACCAAAATTCATTTGGGCCGAAGCCATTAATACTTCGTGTTACATTGCAAATATAGTTTTTAAATGATCCATTCTCAATAAAATTTCTTATGAGCTATGGAATGGTATAAAACCCAATATATCATACCTAAGAGTATTTGGATGTAAGTGTTATATTTTAAATACCAAGGATAATCTTGGGAAATTTGACTCCAAGACCAATGAAGGAATATTCTTAGGCTATTCCAACTCTAGCAAGGCATATAGAGTTTTTAACAAGAGTTTAATGGTAGTTGAAGAGTCTATGAATGTTGTCTTTGATGAATCTAGTAAACTTGATCTTAGGAAAGGTGTTCTTATTGATGATCTTATAGGTGATTTTGAAAAGCTATAATTGGAAGACACTACAAGAAGAGAAGATAAAATCAAGGAAGGAGGTGAATCATCAAAAGAAGATGAGGAGCCACATCATCAATAAAGAGATAAGCCAATTCAAGATCTACCCAAGGATTGGAGATTTTCTAAATATCACCCCAAGGACTTGATCATTAGTGATACCTACAAGGGTGTAAGCACTAGATCACAACTTCATCTTTTAGATAATAATCTTGCTTTTATTTCTCAACTTAAGCCATAATCAATTAATAAGGCTCTTGATGATGAGAGTTGGGTGTTTGTTGTGTAAGAGGAACTCAACCAATTTGAAAGAAATAAGGTATGGGAACTTGTCCCTAGGCCTAAGGAACCCTCCATTATAAGTTGCAAATGGGTGTTTAAGAACAAGTTAGATGAGCAAGGTCTTAACACAAGAAATAAAGCTAGATTGATTGCTAAGGGATACAACTAAGAAGAAGGCATAGATTATGATGAGACTTTTGCCCTCATTGCAAGATTAGAGACCATTAGGATACTTTTAGCTTTTGCATGCCACATGAATTTTAAGCTTTTACAAATGGATGTGAAAAGTGCATTTTTGAATGGAATTATTCAGGAGAAAGTCTATATTGAACAACCTCCTAGTTTTGAGTCAAATTGTTTTCCAAATCATGTTTTTAAATTTAACAAAGCCTTATATGGATTGAAACAAGCTCTAAGAGCTTGCTATGAAAGGCTTAGTTCATTTCTCTTGAAAAATGATTTTGAAAAAGGAAAGGTGGACACCACACTATTTGTTAAAAAGTACAAGCATGATATACATGTACAAATCTATGTTAATGATATCATTTTTTGTGCTACTAATGAGTCTCTTTGTGAGGATTTTGCTAAATGTATGACTAGGGAATTTGAAATGAGCATGATGGGAGAGCTCAAGTTCTTTCTCGGTCTACATATCAAGCAAACCAAAGAAGGGATCTTCATCAACCAAGCCAAGTACACAAGGGAAATACTCAAGAAGTTTGGCATGGATGGTTGCAAAGTAGCCAAAACCCCCATGAGTGGTACCATCAAGCTAGACAAAGATGAATCG
>CATIWR010589179.1:0-50733 GCA_949677035.1 Omphalea diandra
TTCACTCTTTAGAAACATATATTCTTGTAGTGTATAAATTATATATTTACATTTTCCCACACATTTCAAATACTCTCTCTATCTCTCTCTCTCTATATATATATATATATATATATATATATATATCTATATACATATATATATCAATATATATATATATATATATTGATGGACGACAAAAATAAATTTTTTATTTCTTAATATTATTTTATTTAGTTTTTCTATTAATCTTAAATAACTCTTATTTGGTTTGTAAGTTTGGTTTTTTCATTATTTAATATTAATGTTATTTTTCATTTACTTATTAATAAAATCATATTGATTAAAAGTTTATTTTATATGTATCCTAGAAAATTTTTAATTATTTTTAATTTTATATAATTTATTCTCTTTATTTATATGAACATAAAATTTTTAAAAAATTAATTAATTCACATATCTAATAATTATTTAATCATGTGCAATACATGTTGATTAAAAGCTAGTTAATAAAAACTATTCAGTGCACAACTATGTTGAGAGTTACTCCTTGAACAACTATTCAATGCACAAGACATTAGGCAAATTATGCGAGATGCCTGGTTACAAGGGGCAGCTAAATAAGCTATAAATGTGGCCATTATTAGCTCAACCTAGATCACTTAGCCTAAAAGGTGAGTGTTCAATTAAGTTTTATATAAGGTTAAAGGTATGAAAGTGATTAACAAAATGTGTCTTGATAGGCTATCCCAACTTAATGTATTTTAAGCAAATAATTAAAGGTGGATGATACGGAGGTTTGAAATATGGTTAAGATAGAGACAAAAATAAAAAAAAGACACAAGAAAGCTTGTCTTTATTAATAACAGATGATCAAACTCCTTAAACCAAGTGGAAGAAAAGGTGAAGCTTCTAAGTGTTACTCAAGATGCACTAAAGGTGGAGCAAAGGAAAGGTTACCGAGCTAACCAACATAGAGAAGAAGCTATAAGAAAGAGTGGTTGAGCTAAACCAAGAGATGGCATTGTAGAAGTGAAGAGCAAGATGCTTGAGCCTTTGTAAATAAAGAAATGGCTAGGATCCATTTTAGCTATAATGTGAAAATAAGGCACGAGCTAGCCAGGGTGCATCTTAAATTGAATTTTGATTATGTAGGCAACATATTACCTAAAGAGAATGAGGAAGAGAGTGAGCAAAGGGATGAGGCTAGGGCATAGAATAGTACTAATGTATTCCCTAACTTGCCCTTTCATTATAAAAAATTTTCCAAGTAATAAAGATTAACTCTTTTTTGTTTATGTATTTCTTTATATATCTTATTGAATGTCTTAATTATTTGAGAAATGCTAATAAAAAACCTAATAATGAAATTAAAATGATAGCATATCACCCAAACTAATATATTGTTTAGACTAATATAATAATACGAATATAAGAGATGACATTAAAAAGGTTAGTATTTAGATATTGAGTTGAGTATTTTTGGTAAAAGTATGCAAAGTATGACTGATCATGTCACAAAATTACTAGCTAGTATTGGTGTGTAAACTTATGAGTCTATTAACAGCTAATATCAACCATAAGCTTACTAGCCTTTGTAATGTACGAGTGCTTACTTGGCAGGGTATATACCATATTATTATTATTATTATTATTATTATTATTTATCTCAATTTAATTAACTTCATATGAAGAATATGAAATTGAAATTAATAAAATTTTGAATGAAACTAAACTGAATTAATATTTTATAAATATATACATTTTTGGGTTTGAGTTGAAACATAGTCATTTAGCCTACATTTTTGGGTTTCAGTTGAAACATAGTCATTCAGCCCATCCAAAAAGCAAAAATACCCAAAGTGCATCATAAGTAGGCTAGCCTCTCATAGTAATTGAATAAATCCTTTTACATGCAAATTATATTATAGACGCCGAACTATGTAACATCAAAGTCTGCATGCCTTCTACACATGCAAATATAATGAATATTTTTGAATAAATTAATAAATAATTTTGGATGATGACCATTTTTTATTTAAATAATGAACACTATTTTATTTTTCATGAGATATCTAATATTAATGATGCAATGCACGTTTTTGCTGCTTTTGATATCTTTAATTTTTTATTCTATTTGAAATATACTGACACAAAGACTAAGTTTGAGTTCTATTGGACCAAGTACATTAGACAACTTCATTTCCATTAATTAGTATCAAAATGTTTATTATTTGTCCATTAAAAACATAAAACCTTATTTCATAAAACTTGATGTTCATTGCTTAGTACTTGGACGTTCATTATCTATAAGCACAATATTCATCATCATTAATTTTCTTGTTTATTATCTTGTTGTAATATTCTATATAAATTAATTTGTTCATTAAAAACATATAATCTTCTGTCATTAAGTTTTTTTATTTATTGATGAATATTTGAATGTTCATTATCTGCTTGCATAATATTCATCTTCTATAGTTTTATGTTTATTAATTATTATATAAATGTTCATAAGCTATAATATTTATATTTATCATATTAATTCATTAACACAATGTTCATCAATAAGATATTGTAATTGCATAAAAAATGTTCATCATATTTACACTTAATGTTCATCATATGATATACATAATGCCAATTTCAATTGCATCATTAATATCAGATAAATAATTCTCAAGAAAAACAAAATAATATTAATTATTTTAATTTAAAATGTTAATCATTCAAAATTATTCATTAATTGACTCTAAAATATTCATTATATTTACATGTGTGGTAGGGCATGAGGACCACAATGCTACATAGTCCGGGGTCTATGATATAAGAACCACAATTTAAATACCTCTTTAGTTATCAAGGTATTTTGATTACCAAGTCATTTTTTATTTTATTTTTTAATCCACATATTCAATTGTGAATATGATGTAGCTAATCTAATCTTAGGTTTATACATCCTTTCCCTTCCACTAGCTATAATAACCAACATAAAAAATGGTGTGTGGGATTCATTCATAGGTGCACCTCTTTAATTGAACCTTAGATACATGACATTATCTATTGAATTCATTCATCATGGTACTAAAAGTAGAATGAACCAATTTTCAAGCTTTGTAATTATTTATAGTTTTCTTAATTAGTTTCCTTAATTAGTCTTTTAAAAAAGTGAATTCGTTTATTAATATAATTTTAATATTAAAAAATATCATTTCTTTGAATTATACACAAATATATATATATATATATATATATATATATATATATATATATATATATATATATATATTAATCTTAAAATTAAAATGAAAATAAATATTAAAATATAATGGATCTCATTATAATTTTTAATGAATAATCAAGTAAAATTTGATTAACAGTAATAATTCATTATCAATACTAGAGATATGAAAGTGTTATGAATAGTGAAATTGAAATTCATTGGATGGGGTAATTTGGACTTTTTCTCTTGGCCCCCCCAAAAATCCATAACAAAAGGGCATCGTCTATTTGGGTTGGAAAACGTTCACCAGGTCAATTGTATCATGTCGCCTCTTAATTCTGTGTTTTCTAGGTTTGTCTAACTCTCACTCCGAAACAACATCATTTGTCATGTGAATGACAGGCAGTTGAGTCATTTTACAATGCCAACCCTAACCTCCCCTTTATACAATGTCTTTTTGATTAACTTTACAGGTGAATCATGTCTTTTGCACAATTATGTTTGCCCTAGCCACACATTGTCTCCTTTCTTCATTTTGCAGCTACTATTGTGTTTGCCCTAGCCACACATTGTCTCCTTTTTTCATTTTGCAGATACCGCCTCCCCTCTTTCTCCTCCTATTCTTCCTTCTTTTTAGTGTTGTTGTTGACTTTCTCCAACCAATCACCTCTTCCTTGCTTTTTATTTTGGTCTCTGATTTCTCGATGATAAGTTAGTTTTCCACCTTTTTGATCCCCAAGTGAAAATGAGGAATTCATATTTTCCATTTTTCTCGTATGAATCGTAAAGTTGGATTTTTTATTCCCTTTCACCAAACATTGCGATTCTCTCTTTCTTTTTTCCTTTTGGGTCTTTGAGTTTGATTTTTCATGGGGGTAATAAGATTCATTCATTTAGATATGTTGTTTTTGGCAGAAGATAAAATAATTAAGCAAAGGAAACTTCTTTTTATGTTTTTTTAAGTTTCAGTTAGTTAGTTAAGTTAGTGTTTGATTTGTTGGATTGAATGGAAACCTGATTCTTTTAAGTGAAATGACCTTGGAATTATTAGCTAAGGTTTTACAGAAGATGGGTTCATGGTGAAAAAAAAAAAGATATAGGTTTGGTGCGGTGGTGTATAGTAAGTTTCGGTGTGGACGAGACCAAGTGATTGAATTTGCTAAAAAAGAATAGTTTTTACCATTTAATTTTTCATCACCATAAACTACCACCAGTGATGATTGTTCTTGGCGAGATTGTTCTTATTAAGCATTAATTTTTGTCAAACAAATACCAATTATTGAAAGCATGGGAATCACCTTTCCCTCTTGGCCACTTCTTGACCAAACATGCAAATGCAATCCAAACCATTCTCTGCTTCGATGTTGCTCCCCTTACGGATGACTTGCTTTAACTGCTTCCATTTGTGAGGTTGGTTGTCACCGCTAGTACTGAAACCAACCATATTAACTTAAAGGCCTGCCGCCAATGAGCAATCTCAGTAACCAATGCCAGGAACGTGTTGTCAGATGATGGTGTGGATGAAACAAAAGGGTTGTTGATTAATGTTTTGCGAGTGATTTCTACTGTAGCTTGATATGTGATGTAGGGCTTTTAGGCTAAGAAAAGGGATTATCCTCTAGCTTATAAGGTTACTTTCATTTCCTTTTATACATTTGAATGATATTTTTTTCTTTTCACACATCAAAAAATATTTGAAAAAAGATTTTATTAGAAATTGAATTCCTAATATCTTGTATAATCAAGCAGACACACTTGATCATTAGATTAATATCATAACTGTGTATATGGATGATGTTTTATAATTGAAGCAACGAGGGAAGCGAGTTAGGATAGTAGGATTATGATGCATACGCTTAGAAGTTGGCAAAAGGTTGGAGGCATATGGCTGCATTTTTTCTTACAATTCAAGAAAGGAAAAATACATGTTGCCCAATTCACAGTGGTGGGCAAGCCATATTAGGACAAAGCAATCAAAATAGCTAGAAGAAAACCTCCAAGGTAGTTGTTTGATTCTCATATGCAATATATGTGTAGACATTGCATTTTGGGCTCCAAAAAATTCTAACCTGATGATGATAGCCAACTAAAATTGGAACAAAAAATTAGTGTGATAATCAAAGTATATGGAGTTGGTAGAATTTTTATTTTTTCATTTTTAAATTTTTCTTATGCCCAAAATTCATAGAGGCTCGAGTATACATTTGAATTTATATAAAGAAAAAGAAACATAAATGAGAAAAAAGAAAAAAAAGAAAAAGAAAGTCAATAATAATAATAATAATAATAATAATAATAATAATAAAAGATGATGTAGCTCATGTGGCCACTGGGGCGACGTGTATGAGAGAGGGGATAAGAGCCCACCTTCAATCTCCAATAAATAAGAGAGGTGCGGGCCCAAAATAGAGGGCCTGTAAAATTTAGTTTTTCTTTCAGTAATTGGAGTTGAGACAAAAAATAGAGGGAGCGGGAAAAGAACAAAGAAAAAAAAAGGAGGAAAAATATACGGGAGAAATATTCAACATTTAATTTAAGTCTAGTTATTATTTAGATCCACCTTCCACCTATTCTAAGGTTAGAATATCTCATTTCTTTTGACTCTCAAAAAATATATATCTGTCAAAAAAGATACGACATCTGAGGATCCCTTTTATTTATTTTCATTTAGTCTTTGCATAATACATAATGTTATTTTCTTTTATTCTCATTTTAATATATTATGGTTATCTTTGTGTGGTAATTAATTTAATATATTAGTGTTAATTATTTTGCTATAAATTAATTAAACGTTTTAATTATTTCTAATATATTATTGAATTTTTGGTGTTGCATTTTTAATATGTTGTAGTTAAATATTTTTCTGTGAACTAGCAAAATGTTTTCCCTATTTTTAATATCTTAGTTATTTTGGTGTTGCATTTTTAATATGTTGTGGTTAAATATTTTTTCCATGAACTAGCTAAATGCCTTCCTCTTTTTAATATTTTAGTTGTTTTGGTGTTGAATTTTTAAAATGTTGTGGTTAATCATTTTTTTTATTATTTTGATATATTATCATTATTTTTGTGTTAGTATTTTTTTAATATTATTTTTCATGAATTACTAAAATGTTTCATTATCTTTTTAACATAAAATATACTATGGTCATTTTCACATCGCATTTTGGTATGTTGTTGTTAATTGTCCTATTATAAGTTAATTAAATATTCTTTATTTCAATAAATATTGTTGTTATTCTTACAATTGTTATTTTTATTCTTTTATGTAATTATGACATTTGAAGACTGACCTTTATGTTGTATGATACAATTATTTTGTCTTGTTAATTCCTTATTTTTTTATATTAATTTTGGATGCATTTGTAAATTTTCCATTCCCACTTGACTGGTAAAATTAATTAATTCTTTTACTACTACTGCATACATATTTGCACCGTATTTATTATTTACTTGTGATACCTATATTAATTACGCATGTGAAATTAGTAATAATAAAATAATTAATTAGGACAATTTATAAAAAAACATGGACAATTGAGTGGAGACCGGACCTATGTCCAAGCCGCCTAAGGTGCCTAACATCTTCCGTGGACCGTACCCAACTTCCAAACCCAACTTTGAAGGGGTGGTTGGTCCTAGTCACAGTGAACAACGACTTTGATTTTCTCTGGGCTTCACCAATGTGTTGTCCCATATACCGCTAGGCCCCCTGATACCCATACATAATGGTATAGTCGCAAAATCCTCATTTAATGAGGTATTCCACTGTATTGTCTCGCGACAATTATTCATCGAGCATGACAAATGGCTCGCTCACAATGGCGATTCCACTGGGGATAGAGAAGTTGATTTCGTATAATTGTCTTTAATTTTTATACTTTGTCCATATTATTTATGTTGCATTTTTGCATTCACTACACATACCATGCACACAACTACCCTAATTACCTGATGCTACCATTGGTGTAATACCTAAGTTCCATTTTTTCTTAGGTGAACACCTGTGGGAAATACCATTCGCGAGCCCTTGTACCTTTAGGTATATCAAGGGGGTTGCCTAGGCCTTAGCTTGTGGGAGCCATCTTCATCAGCAAAACCTGACTAAGGCCCTTGTAGTTGCCCTAGACTTATAAATAGGATAACCCTTGACTTGTGTGTTATTTATGGATGTTTGAACTGAAAAATTTAAGGATATGATTTATGTCTCGAATACACTAGTGTGAAAAATTCATGCCCTTGTTGGGAAATGTGTGTATCCTTAATATGAATTATATTCCTCGAATTTGAAGGTTCGCCATTGTGGATGGTTACCGACATGAGAGATTCAACATGTGAATTTGGTCACCCTATTGGTGGCTAAATTGACCAAATGTCGTAGGAAAGAGTCTCAAAACCAATGTGTGTGGGAGATATAAAGGAGGAAGGTTCACATATATTTATTTTTGCCATTCCAACTCAACTTTACGCATTCATACATACATACATGCATCATATTCCAACCCTTCATTTTGTAGGCATCATAAATCCTAAACCATCTTTAACCTTGTGGTGAAAAGGGAAGTGGCTAACTTGAAGGAATCTCGAGGAAAGCTTTGAACAAAACTCTATATCAACCATGGCCAATACCAATGAACAATCTGATGCTTTGAATAAAATGAAGGAAGAAATGCAAAAATGATCGACTTCATGATCAAATAGAAGGGGAAATGATTGGAATAAAAAATATGAGGATTGATATCCTGAAAAATAGTGGCAAGGGGAAATCACTAGCTCATCCCAAACCACTAGCACCCCCTATACCCAACTATGTCCACCTTCTCAACTTAAAATATCCCACAAGATGACACCAGACCATAAAACCAAATAGTACCCATTCCACCACCTCAACCTACATTATATCTACTACCAAACCTAGCAACCTAACCTAAAGTACTTACCACATAGATACATGATGATGACTTTACGACATGAAGGACTATGAATGTCAAAAGGCAGCCAAGGAAAAAAATGGTTTGAAAGATTTCTAAGGTTTTCATCGATGGTCAAGAGGTAATGGCTGAGATAGCAAAATGGATGGATAAACTCTAGAAACTATTAGATATGAGGGGATGGGTAAAGATGATGACTTAAAGGACATGTCTTTATTGGATGGGGTAGAACTTCCATTGAAGATGTTAGGCTTAGTCTAGTTTAATAGGACTTAGGATCCCATAATTCATTTGAAGCAGCATGTCATGACCATGAAGACTGTTGGCTTTCTTTTATGCTAATTGTTAAATACTTTGGTTTGTCTTTGGAAGGACACCCAGTGAAATGGCACCATAACCAATTGAAGATAATTCGTGAGAACTGGAAGGAGTTGGTTAAGGATTTTAAAAGCCATTACTTAAACAATGTGCAAATGGATGTGACTCTTAAAAGGACTTAGAGGTTAGTAAAAAAGAAAAAAACTAATGAGCCATTCTTTGATTACCTTTAGAGACGAAATGAGTTGGCGAGAATGATGAAAAATCAAACGAATGAAAGGGATCAAGTCAAAATGTTTATGAGGGGTGTGCTTTGCTTCTAATCAGCAATCGACTTAGATTTTTGCTTCTTCAAAATTTTGAGGATGTGTTAGATTTAGGTATGTAGGTAGAAAAGGCTAAGTCAAATAATCGATAGCTTATAAAAGAAGGGTACAAGGAGGACAAAGTAGTCACCGACCATAGTCAGAAAGACAAAAGACTATAAACATGGATGTTGTTAGGCAACCTTAAAAGTTCTCTGAGTTAGGGATGTCATTGTCTAGAGCCTTTGAGAAATTGAAGAAGAAAGGGGTGTTGCATGCTTTAGATTCTAAAACTTTGCCAAATTCACTCCTTAAGAATCATAACCCAAATGCATATTGTGCCTTTCACTAGACAATAATGCATCACATCGATTAGTGTATTCATCTCCGACATGAGATTCAAGATTTAATTGAATCATGTAAGATTACTAATCCTGAGGCAAGCTAACCTAGTTCATGTAAAAACCCTTTACTTAGCTAGAATAAGTTCCCCCTACCTTAGAATTTACTAATGATTGACTCGAGCTTGAATGAGGCAATTATTTTGGTGTCCATTAGAGGAGTGAACAAGGGAGAAATGAGGAGTTAATAAGGGGGATGATGAGGAAAAATGAGAGTGAGGAGTTGTAACTAATGATGTTGATTGTATGGGAAAGTTTTGATAAAGAGGAAGAAAAATGAAAGTTGATGTTTAGGAGGATATGAGTGATACTAAGGTAGAAAGGGTAAGTGAGGTAACTCAAACTGGGAAATACTATATGAGAGAGAGTGGAAAAGAAAATGAGAGAGAGAAAGATAAAACAAAAGAGAACGATAAGGGGAAGGGGAAAGAATATGAGAATAAGGATGTGGTAGTTAAATAATTGAAGAGAACTCAAATCCAAGTTAATGTGTGGGACTCCCTATGCTTCTTGCAAGAAGCATAGGGAAACAATGGTTAAGACACTCTCTAATTTGACTATATCTACCGTGGCATCACTTGAGGATGTAACTTGCTTGATAAATGATGATAAAAATGAGATTGTCTTCATTGATGCTAATCTACCACCCAAAGGGAGAAATTATAACAAGGCTTTGTTTATCAAGGTGGAGATGAAGGGAAAACGAGCTTCATGTGTACTGGTGGATGATGGGTCAGGTATTAATGTTTGTCCATTGAAGGTGCTGCTTAAGTTTGGCATGGATATGTCTGATCTGGAGGCTTCAGATGTTATCCTTCAAGCTTATGATGATAGTAATAGGCTTAGGCTAGAATTTTCAAAATAATGGTGAAGACAAACCCTATTCAGTCAAATATGGAATTCATAATGATTGATATACCAATGACCTTTGCTTTGCTTTTAGAAAGCCCTTAGTTTCATGCACTTGAAGGAGTGTCATCTATATTGCACCAAAAGTGAGTCCCTGATAGAGGATAGGGTTGTGACAATATGTGTTGAAACCAATGAGGTCGTGGCTGCCTTAAACATCTTAATTCCTCATCTATGAGATTTTCAGGTGGCTAGAATTTATGAAGATTGGATGGATCCTCATGTGGCTTGTATGATGAAAAAATGTCTTCTTCTGCTAGGGACTAGTTTAGGAAAGAAAGGAAATGGTATGCCAAAATTTCTTGAATTTTAGGGATAAAAGACAAAGCATGGTTTGGTCTATGATCTTGTGAAAGGAGAGACACTAGTAAAGGAAGAGGGTAAAAGGGCCCTATTAAATTTCTTTTATAAAGGGGACAAAAAGTTTTGATATGATAGATCTCCTGAACCAACAATTGTAGCTAGAAAGTATGATCCAGGGTTTGAGATATTTGTTGATGTGTTTGACTTGGGGATGGCCTCATTGAAACTGTAGTCTAAGGAAGAGTAAAAAGATACTTTTGGCACTGAAAAGGTCGACAAGAAAGAGAGGAATATTGTTACCACTAGGGAGAGTGGAATGGAGGTTTTAGCTGCACATGAATTGGAGGAAGAAGAGACATCAAAGACAAAACCAGATGTCGACCACTCTAATCTTACAACTTTAGTTGAGAGCACTATTGAGGATATTTTTATTAAGGATGTCATTGATCTTATGTTTTCTAAGATATTTAAGGACAATGATGTATTTCTGAACAAGTTAATAAAATTTGGATTTTCTTACTTATGTGATGTCTCTCTTGATGGAATTGTGCATGGACATGAACATTTTATGAGTAGCCTTTGCATTAACTCTATTCAAACAAATGCTTTTAACCTTTGCACTGAAGAAAACCCTCAAAATTTAGTTATATTTAAACGCATTACCCTAGATGAATGATGACATTTTGAGGAATTGTTAACTAAGTATTAAAAGGTCTTTACCTAGACCTATGATGAGATGCCTAGGGTAGATAAAAGATTTATTGAGCATACTATCCCAACTTACCCTTATGTGAAACCTGTGAAGCAAAAATTAATGTGTCTTAGATTAAAATGTGCCCAATTGGTGAAGGATGAAGTATCCAAACAAATAGTAGCTAAGTATCTAGAAGTAGTTGATTATCATGAATGGTTGGCTAATTTTATGCTTGTACCAAAAAAGGGCAGACAAGTTTAGGTCTACATTAATTATCGAGACATGAATAAAACGTGTCCCAAAGATGATTTTCCTCTACCTCATATCGATGTGCTGATGGACAACACATGTCAAATACTATGATGTATTCCTTTATGGATGGGTTTTCTAGGTATAATCATATTCCGATGGCTATTATGGATAAGTTGAAGATAGTTTTTCATCACTGAATGGGGAACTTATTATTATAGAGTTATTATGCCTTTCGAGTTATAGAATGTAGAGGCAACTTATTAGAGAATGACTATAACCTTGTTTAATGATCTGATGCATAAAGAAGTGGAAGTGTACATTGATGACATGATGGTGAAATTAGAAACCAGGGAAGGACATTTCGAAGCACTTAAGAAGTTCTTATAGAGAGTTTAAAAAATATAATCTCAGATTAAACCTGAAGAAGTATGTGTGTGGGTTAACTTCTGGGAAGTTATTGGGATACATTATTAGTCAATAGGGAATTAAGGTTGAACCCTGACAAAATAAAGGCTATTCAGGAGATGCCAACACCAAAAATGGAGAAAGAAGTTTTTGGGTCTTTGGAAAGGCTATAGTACATCAGTAGGTTCATTGCCAATTTCATAGTGATGTGTGAACCGATCTTCAAGTTATTGAGAAAGAATTAATTGATAGTTTGGAATAAATAATCCCAAGAAGCCTTTGAGAAAGTTAACAAGTATTTGATGAATTTGTTGATTCTACAACTATCGAGAGAAGGAAAACAATTGATTTTATATTTGGTTATTGAGGAAAGATCAATTGGTGCCATGCTTGTTTAAGAAGATGAGGCTATGATTGAACATGCCATTTACTACTTCAGCAAGAAGTTGCTCCCCTATGAGGAAAAATACAATCAAATTGAAAAGATGTGTGTGGTTATGATTCGGGCCATGAGAAAGATGCAATATTACTTTCAATCCTATAAGGTGCAAGTAGTGTCATAAATGGATATTCTCAAGTACTTATATGAGACTATTTCATTAGTTGGTAAGCTAGCCAAATGGTTGGTTTTGCTGTTAGAATTTGAAATTGTCTATGTGACTAAGAAAGTAATTAAGGGAAGGGCAGTTGCTGAGTTCTTGGCACACATCCGATTATAGAAGATGAGCCATGGGAATTAGAGTTTCCAAATGAGGGCTTATGGATAATATAAGTGCATGGATGAAAAATGTATTTTGACTGTTTTGAGTGCCTTATTGGTTTTCGCTATAACCAGTGAAATATTACTTACAACTCCATCCTTTTACCAATCAACAGGGGGATTAAAAGGACATAGGTCTTTACATTGGTAATGACCCCAAGGTGTGGCATACGTTTAGATCAACGAGGGATTCTTTTAATCCTTGTTGGATTTCGAAGCTTTAAGTCTAAAATGATGGTCATCGGGGGACTAAATGTAGGACAATACATTGGTACCATCCCTAGCAAATGTGAAGTTGCCACTTGACTTTGGTTAGGACAAGACTCTAAGGAAGGAAAAATTTGAACCTAATATAAGTTAATTAAAAGGCCCATTTTATCTTCACCCCATCAGAGATTGGGTTTGAAAATTAGGTACGACTTAGGGAAAAGGTTAGACACCACTAAATTGCTCGAATATCAGGATCTAACCTTCGAACATCTTTAGTTCACTTTTAATATTTTAATTGAGTTATTGATTAGTCTGATTATCACACCTAAACATACATCTAATGCAATCAAATCAGTCAAAACATTCCATCAATCCACAGGGGAAGGGGATCATGCATCATGGTATAAGGTTTATCATGCATATCCATACACTCATCCACATCATGCATAATTAAGAGGGAATGGGAACATGTGACATGGCATAGGGGTTTTAACATTCATTATCATCCATCCATTCAAGCGTAATCATTCATAGTCTTGTAAGAGGATAATCAAGACCAAATTCATAGCCTAACTTAATCAAGAATAGCTACACCAAAAATAGAGCAAGTTAGTTAGTAATCAATAAAGGAAAGCAAATATAAGAGACCAAATGAAAGGAAAATAAGGGCTATTATAGCCACGTTACCATAACTCTAAAGTCAAGGTACCTAAACATACATCTAATGTCCATGGTAACACATCCCAACATCATAAATTAGTATACAAAACATAAATGAAAATTTTGTGTTGATACTTAGAGAACATATGGCTCCGAGGCATTAATCTCACTCCTTTACTTTGATTGATGTGTCTTGAATGATAACAATATAATGACCAAACCTTGAAAAGTTCTAATGTTTGTATTTTAGTGTTTTTATGACTCGAAGAATAGTAAAGGGAAGGAACAAATTCAACAAGCATTAAGACACTTCCAATAAGCTTTGAAGTAATTCAATAGGCATTGGGAATATCACAATAGGCATTGGACATTTGGTATGACATGAGCTATGCACTTTAGACCTTGCCACAGGCATTGAAGTTTCATAATGGGCATTAAGCTAGACCTAGCAACAGGTGTTGCATATTTGCAATAGGCATTAAAAAAGTGTTCTAGTCTAGACCCTCCAATGAGCCACACTTAAACCTTAACATGCATTGTAGGAGTTTTCAAAGGGCATTGTGAATTCACCAGCAATCATTGAAGCATTTGTGCAGACTTTAAAAAATAGAGCACCAAGCTTAAAGCTTATGAGAGATCAATAATAGGCATTGATTATACTTCAATGGGCATTGATCATACTCAAACAGGCATTGGTAATCACACAATGGGCATTGATAAAATGTTGTAGATGCCCAAAATGTTTTGGACCATCCAATAAGCATTGTGAAGTTCACAACAGGCGTTGAATACATCTCTAATGGTTAACGAACCAATAATAGGCATTGGAACTATCTATTACAAGATAAAAAAGAGTCACTCAAAATCAGTGGGCATTGTCACTTCTAACGGCTAGTTTTTCAAAAAAGCTATAAGACTAAACATCAACTATTTCAATGGCTAGTTTGGCATTTGGCTATAGAAGGAACATTTCTAAAGACTATAAAATATGATGAAACATTAGAGAACATTTGTAAACAACTAAAGAAAATATAGTAAGCTATTCAAACATTTTGGTGTTGTTTTATATTTGGATAGAGTGAGGATTGTCTTTGTAACTTTTTGAGAGTAGTTTTTTTAAGCACTAGAGTGTAATTATTACCTAATTTGAAAGGCATTAACATTGTTTGGATTTATCCTTGCTAGTGGTTAAAAGGTTGGCATTGTACCATAAAAAAATACTAAAGGGGTTGGGTTGATTCTTTTTTTCCTTGTAAAAAAGAGTAATTATAAAGGTTGTCTTTGGGCCTAGAAAAAGGAAAGTTTTTCATTAGCCTAGAAAAGGAGAGGTTTTTCTTGAGCTTGAAAAATAATAGAAAAGGCATAAGTGAATGCTTTGGGAGTGGAGCAGGCATATTGTTGAACCACTATAAAACTTTGTTGATTTGTGTTTGTTACTTTTGCATTGTTAGTTTGTGTTTTTATTTACAACCCAATTCACCTCCTTCTTAGGTTGCCTCATCTCCATCCAAACCAATAGAAAATACATGAATCATGAACAAATAAAGAGATGAACACACAATGCAAGGCATTTGAATGGCCAAAGGCAATGATTCACTCAAATATGATCCTAAGGTTAATGAACCTTCCCTCATATGGCTCACCAAAAGCTAAGCATCCATTAGCACTACTAATCATGAGAAAGGTTAAAATATGATTAACAAATGAAAAGTTATAAAGCCAAAACATGTATTAATAATCCTTTAAGATGCATAATCCAAAAAATGTAGACAAGCATAAAAAGACTCTTATGGTCCTAGGAGTGGCTAACTCCTCACTTGATCACTGTCAAAAGATCAAAACAAAACATTAAGTATCACACTAAATCATAAGTAAAGGAACATGAAGTAATGTATGAAAAGAAGTTGTAAAACCATTTCAAAAACCATACCAAGGTCCAATTTTAAGATGAATGAGAATCTTAGGATGTTATTCGTCATCCTATTATATTGATGGAACATTGGAACACCTTAAAAAGGTCTTGAAAAAGAGGAAATTGAAATGGAGAAGAGAAAATAAAACCTTACAAAATTTATGTACCAATCAAACTAGGTTATATACAACCCAAATGAGGGGTTGTACAACCTACAATCAAGGCTGTACAACCCTTATTTTCTGGGTTTTAGAAGTAGGGGAAGAAAAGGAAAGAGAAGAAGAAGGGGAAAGTGAGAGGGTTTTGACATGCCTTTATCTGTTCCTGTGCTCTTAAAGGCTCACAAGTTTAATGCTTTCCTTAAAATGCTTAGGGAGTACACAAAAGTGAAGAGACTAGGCCTATTTCTACCTTGGAGTGAGTTGGGATGGATTATGATTTAGGGTTTATGCATTTGAGGAACATTTGAAAAGTGATTTTTACAGAGTAACCTTAGATTTTTCTAAGCCTGCTCTTTCTTTAAAGTGGAGGGGTATTTATAGGTGTTGGGTGAGTGCACCAGAGCTTAAATTAGTTCTGGTTACACCATGTATGCCACTAATCACAAAAAGGGAGATGAACCTCATAAAAAAGGCTATACATCTATCTGTCAAGGCTATATAACCTTAGGGTTCAAAAGGGGTCTAGTTTCAGAATGTTCTACAGACTAAGATTTCAAGGTGGGTTGTACATCCCTAGGCATGGTTGTACAACCTTGGTTTATGGGTTGTACAACCCAATAACCTTGGTAAATGGTTTTAAGCTTGGTCTTAGGTTAGTCTTGGGCTTCTCCAAGGTATCTTAGAGTCTTTCATCTCTTTATTTAGCAATTCCCTTTGCATTATGGGGAATGGATTCAATGATTTTCATCGGCAGGCTTTGCATTCAAAGGTCTAAAATTTAATGCTTACATTTTACCCCTGCTTTTGTAGGGCTTGGACAACATCATTTAAGAAATGATTATTTAAATAAGTCTCAACCAAGTAAAGTAAAGAACGTAAACATTAATAAGGATACCTAAGGATATATGTCTTTAGCAGCTCCTCGAGCAGGTAATAAAGTGGTTGTAGCAGCTTTCTAGCGGGTACCAAATGTTTTGATAACTCTTCAACAACTTTCTGATAGGTACTGAAGTGGTTTTGATAACTCTCTAATAAGTACTAAGTGTTTTAGTGGCTCTTCAATATCTTTTAAATAGGTACTAAAATGGTTCTAATAACTCTTAAGCAAGTACCAGATGTTTTGGTAGCTCTTCAGTAGGTACTAAATTAGTTTTGGTAGTTCTCAGACAAGTACCAGGTGTTTTGGTAGCTTTTCAACAACTCTTAAGAAAGTACTTAAGTGGTTCTGACAGTTCTTAAATAGGTACTAGGTGTTTTGGTATTAGATAATTAGCATCCTATAGTCACTAGTGCTTTTGCATTTCTCTATAGGTGTTTCAGTCTTTCTGAATGATGATTATGTCTCATGGATGCCCCTTAGGTGGCTCTTATGTAATTCAGGCTTTTTTGGCATTTGTAAAATTGAGTCCAAATCCTTACAACCCTTCTAGCTGTCTTGGGGGTTTGTTCTTTTCTCAGGGTAATGGGCTTGAGCCTAGATGTTATAGGAAGTGCTTCCTTGAGTTTTGTCATTTCTAGGAAACATTGCTGAAGTCTTAGAAGCAATAAGTTCATCATTAAAGGATATTTGGTGATTTGACTAAGATAAAAAGGTTTGGAGCATCCTTTTGATGCTTATGAAGCATTAAGGGTACTTTGGTAATTTGGCTATTATGGGGGTTTTGGAGAGATAGGGTATTTTGGTAAATTTGGGTTAAAGAGGAATTTGGGCTTGCAAGGCCTATTTATGGATGGCCTAGCCCAAAAGGGCTATACAGCCTCTGTATGGCTATACAAACCTGAGCTTTGTACAAATTAGCAAGGGTTGTAAAGCCCGGTCCACTATATAAACCCTTTGAAAGTGACTTGTCTCATTCTATTCTTCTTCTCTCTCTTCCTTTTCTCTCTCAAAACTCTGAACTTAGCTCTTAGATTCACTTAGCTTTTTAGGCAATTATCATTGTCAAGTATCATGATGATGAGATTTTTGATGTCTAAGAGGAGTTTCCTGATAAGGACATCATGACCCCGAATGCCCTGAAATAGTTGTGATTCCAGTAAGGATTTGCGTGAGTGAGCCCACTGAAGGGCATAACCATGAAGATGATTCCTCCTGACTTCCCTCCAGCTGGCAACACAATGACGGTCTACAACTTATATCATCATCTTGTAGGAGCCGTCTTGAGAGTGCTAAACATTTTTCTCCCTTTTCCCTTAATTTAGTTCATTTTCCATCTATCTCACCATAATAGATTTTAGGTGTTGCCCTAAAATTTCTTTTTTCCTGCTAACATTAAGTTAACTTATGAAAAATTATGAATGATTTTTGAGACACTTACTTTTTATTTTTATTAAAATTCATTTCCTGTCCATAGGTCTAGTTTCTTGCCTTAATTTGTGTTCCATTTAGACTTTATTTTGTGATATGCATAAGAAATGATTAAAATTAATTAATAGAATAACTTATGAAAAATTTGGGTACATACATGGGATTATAAAAAATGTATTTGTATATTCTCCTGACTCGTCGGTCGCTCGATGCTTTCTTTATGGATGTTGATCATTTTTTTAGGAAACTATTTTTACAATTTCCTCAAAACTTTCAATTAATGCCTACTGACTAGGACTTGTTGTTTCCTTACCTTCAAATTTGGACCTCTTTGATTCCTTCATTTTCTGACTTTGATAATTATGTAGAAAAAATATATACAAATTCATATTTTCCATTGTTCACTCACTTTTTGCTTCTTTTCTTTTCTTGCAGGGGGTTGTCACCTTTGAGAAGGGTGGCAAGGCTATGGGTCTTACTAGAGGGTGGGGTCAGACACAACATCCTCCAGTTGTGGCTCATTTGGAGGGTATAGAGGTATGGACCTTCCTATATATGCTACCGGATGAGATGTTGAAGGTCAACCCGGTGATGACGCACGTGCTACTGGAGTGATGGATGGACACAACTCATACCTTCCATCTTCTCCTGATTGGCGAGGCAATCTCTTGGAGACTTCACCTTCTTGATCGGATGAGATTCCCAGGTATTCCCTTGCATATGGATTTTGGGGTTCATGAGCTTGTGCTTCAGAGGGACTACTTACTTAAGGTCTTAGGCTCGTTCCCTTGCTCAAGAAGGAGCAAGATTATGGCGAGGTCTAACATATGAACTGACATGCCCAGGTCACCAAAGATAGCTCTGACAAGGTGATTGATCAGCATGCATGTTGTTTTTTATTGTATGCACTATAGGGGGTCTTATTCTCAAGTGCTTTCGATGTGGTTGAAATTTGCCTAATGCCAATTCTAAAGGACTTAGGTCTACTGCATTATTTCAACGGGGGATTACCAACATTGGCATACTTCTACCAATACCTCGATCAATGCTCCCAAGGCACGGGATACATGTGTAAGGTGTGAAAAGTCCTCATTGTAAGTATCTCTCAATATTTTGTATTTGAATTCTACTAGATTACTTAGAGACTTATGTTATCTTGGTTGACAGAGATGGGGCATTAAGTTAGGCTTGCTGGATGGGCTGAACCCTGAGGATGTTGTAAATGGTGGCTACCCTCACTTTTTGCGGTATAGTGTCGTGTCCTATATGAAGTCATCCATCGTTGCTAAGCATGCTCACCTGAATATGATTACTCTAGACTAAGTACTTCTTCTTGCTTGGATGTGAGTTATGATTATTTATCTTTTATTATATGGTTTTACACTTACAGTGGTTTTCCATCTATGTTGCATTTGGCCTTGATTGGAAGGGTCCTATAGAGATATGGCCTCTAGAGCTGGCAGAGACAGAGGCCGTCTCTTATTGGCGACGTCTAATGGTGGGATCCTTTATTCAAGAGTGGTATCTTAGATGAGTGACCTATCCCACTGGCCTATTCTAGGTGAGGGATCTTCAGGATACATAACTCATTGTAACTTTGTGCTGCTTGTTAAGGGAGTAACTATCCTCTGCCTGTACTCCATATAGGTCTTAGATGGTAAGAGCATTGCGAGAGGTCTTCCTCTATTAAAGGCGACTATTTAGGCGTTCCCTCAATACATGCTTGACGAGGGGATTGTTCTGCAAATTAGGAGTCGGGACACCACTGCATAGGCTACTTGGACGTCTGTAACTCCTGCTTCTGCGTTTGGTACTGCTATTTGTCTGGGGTCACAAATGGACCTGTGGAACGGTTTCAGGAGGCAGGGAGCCGATCATGGCATGTGACTTAGATTTCATGCTAGACAGTTTGTTGGATTCTTGCATGACTTCATTGATTGGGTCCATAATGTTGCTGCAAATCACATGATTTACCTATATGTTTAAACTGGTCGAGACCACCCATGTAAGTATTTTCTTCTTTGTGTCCTTGTGTTATGACGTAAGCTTCATTGCTAACATATTTCCACTTTTTCTTTTTATAAATCCTCATGTCCAAGTTAAGGCCATGGTCAATCTGATTGTTGCCATAAAGAAGGTTGTGAAGCAATATATGCGCTTTATATAGGTTAGTAAGAGAAAGCAAAATGATAGATGTATGCATGGTTATGATATATGTTTTGTTTCCTACCCATTTTAATCCTTATGTTTTTTGCAAAAAATGATCCAACGCCTGAACTATAAGATTAGTGAAAAGGACCAATGCCTAACAGAGGTGGACAAAGAGAATGAGGCCTTAGCTCAGTTAGCTACGAAGCAAAAATATGTGGCGATAGATGGTGAGGCTAAAGATTTTGAGGCGACCCTTCCAAAGGTGGAGACAACTACTAGGATATTTTCTCTTTTCTTCCATTTCAATATGGTACATTTTGTAGACTTTTGGCACGATTGCACAATTATTGGGTGATTTGAAAACCCTTATTTTTAGATGTTTGCTTAAAACCTTTTAGGACAAACTGAGGCAACAATGTCTCCATTTTTTGTCAAACTCTGATATTTCATCCTTTATATACAAATGCACAATTTCAACCTTTGAAAATATGTTACTTAGTATGCATTGTCATTCTTTTCATGTATGCATTTTTCCAATGCACATACTAACGTTAGCCTAAGCTTAAAGTATAAAAGAGGGGTTATCCGATTCTTCACAAAAACTATGGGCTGTATAACCTGAGGTAAGGTCTATACAATCCAACTAGAGGGCTATGTAGCCCCGACCAAAAGCTATATAGACTTAGTCAGAGGCTGTACATTTTTGCTAGCCTTTCCTTCCTCTATAAATACGCATTTTACATATGTTATGCACACCATTATTTTTTGCCTCTAAACAATGTCAAGAACATTTCTACAGTCTCTTTCACCCTAGATTTGGTCCGATCTACCATGGGTGGACGTTTCAACTATTCATTAGCTCTCTTCTGTCTTCCTTAACACTCACTTTCTATTGGTAGCCTGTAACTTATGGGATCTTATTGCCCATACCTTTCACTTTAGAGATGTGGAGATATGTCCTTTGTTGGAGGAATTTGGCGCCATTCTTGACTGTCGCATCATAGTTGTAGATCGAATTACACTGCCTCAACTGGATAGCCATACGTCTGAAAAATGGTAGAACTATTCAACATACAACATAAGGAGGTACCCAGGTACACATTAAGCAAGGAGAAGATCCTTATAACCTTTTTCATCACTCTTTTCCCTTATAGAGGCCATGCTCTGGTGGCTCAGGCTTGTATTATAGCAACTATTCTAATGGGTGAATACTTGTTATGGAGGGATGACAGAGAGATTGATCTATAGATCTTGCCTCTATTAGAGGGAGCTAAGTTAAGGAGGACCAAAGTGTCGATGATCCTGGGCAGACCATTGTGAGACTTGATAGAGTGACCCTAAATGTTAGTGATTCTTTTATAGGGAGCCCAATGTTGCTTTAGGTAAGAGTTCCTCTTGCAGTAACTTTTTTTTGTATATTTTTTTAATTTTTCTTTCCTTTTATTTTTTATTTACCCTAAGTTTTAGTTGGACTGCCTTAGTGAGTTTTCAATCTAACAGGCTACTCACTTTTGTTTAAGCCACCCTTTTAGGTTTTCAACCTAATGAGCATATTTTTATTTTCTTTCTTTTCTTTTTTTTTTTTTAAATTCCCCCCTCTTTTTTTTTAGATGTGGCTGTAACAGAGATTGGGACTACTGTCTACCCCTGTCATAGACGCAAGGCTCTACTACTTGTAACATCATTCAAATTGTTATCTGTCAAGGCTAACAATTACTAAAGCCGAATAAAGTGAATGGATGTCTCACCTTACTACCACCGACATTTATTGGAGTTGCCTATAGTAGAATCTGTCGTGTGTTATCCTAAGGACTTATGGGGATTACATCACCCTTCTTGCCTTGGCTTCAAGCACGTTTTATGAATCATTTACATTTTGCATATTTAGATGTTAATTAAATGCATGACTTCCACTTTTAACATTAACACATTAGAACATCCCGTTGTCTTACCTAACGCCTTTACTTTGCTAATCTTTTGCTCATCTATTCCTATATTCTTTGTCGTCGCTCAACAGTTCTTGTCAATGGTCCTTTAGTGGTCAATCACACTCTTTTGACTTTTACCTTATTTATTTTATGCATTTTTACTCTTTAACTTTTGCATAGGTCTCCTTTTCGAGTTTTTGACTTAGCGAACTTTTCTTTTTTTTTTTTAATCTTTTTTTTCCTTTTTTTTTTCTTAGGCCCCAGTTTTTGCCTAAGCCACTCTTTCAGGTTTTTCACTTAGTGGGCTATCTTACTTTCCTCACACCTCACACGTAATACCTCTCCAATCAGTTTGGGTTCATTGGCTTGGTGAATTTGTTCCCATCTATATATGCCAGTTTCACCACACCACTAGAGTATGTTTGTTTGACCATGTAGGGACCTTTCCAATTTGGCTTAAACTTCCTTCAAGGATCTTGATTTTGTGGTCGGACTACCTTCAATACTAGATCACCAATACTTATCATGTTCGATTTAACCTTTTTGTTAAATACACGGGCCATTCTAACTTGATACAACTAGATGTGATACAAAGCCTTTAATCTCTTCTCATCCAACAGAGCTAATTGTTGAAGTTTACTCCTCATCCATTAGTATTTAGGAATACCAGACTCAACTGATATCTATAAAGACTTCACTTCTAGCTCAATCAACAATACTGCCTCCATCCCATACTCTAAAGAGTACAATGTCATCTCGAGCGATGTCCTTGCTATAGTTCGATAACCCATAAAGCGAAAAGTAATTTCTCATATTAGTCTTTACATGTCTCAACCATCTTTGTAAGGTTGTTTTTGATATTCTTTTTTTTATTACTTCCATTGTTTCGTTAACCTATGGTCTATAAGGTGATGACTTATAGTGGACCACCCCATACTTTCCCAATATACACTTGACCTCTACCTGAAAATGGACACAATTATCCATAACAACATGGTGCGACACTCCATAGCGGCAGATGAGCTTGTTCTCAATGAATCGTGTGATTTGATTTGCTCCGATCTTACTAAAGGCTTCAACCTCTATCCACTTTGAGAAGAATCTACTGCCACTACAATATATCTTTGCCCCCTCATAGAAGCTGACCTGATTTCTCCAATCATATTAATGCCCCACATTAAGGTGAGGTCTTCTTTGTCAATATTTTTCTAGTTATGTAAGGACCATAAACTGCTGCATGCACCTTTCATGACTTTATGAGCCTCTTCTTTAGCCAAGCACCATAAATGACCTCGTTAGACATTCTTTTGTACATTACACCCTTGTAGATCATGAATTTAAAGATAACCTTCGAATCACCTCTTTATCCTTTTTCTCAGCCTCGTCAGGGTATTCATTGCTTCTAAATACCTTTGTTTATCAAAATACCAATAACGATTCTCCACTTACACTTGCATTACTCCTGAATCCCTGTAACATGGCACCCTAAATCAGAGCTTGATAAGCAGTTTCATGGGCATCACCTTTAGCCCATCCTAATAGAGACTAAAGTGGCCAAGGCATCAGCCATTGCATTTTCTTCCCTAGACAAATGATGAAATGTGACTCTTTAAAAATTCTACACTAATCATTTGACATGTTTTAAATATGAGCACAAGCATTATTCTTTCGATTTCTATTCATCTATTACTTGTGAAATGATTAACAATGAGTCCCCAAACAACTCTATTGTCCTTACCCTTATTTGCATCAAGAGTTCGAGGCCTAGTGCATAGGCTTCATATTCAGCCATATTATTGGTCACCTTGTAGTTTGACTTCTTAGCTATAGGGACTAGCTCCCCTTCCAGTGAGATCAAAATTTCTCCTATACCTGCCCTTTTTTTAATTATAGCTCCATCAAAGTATACTTTTCATCCTTGAGGCTTAATTGCTCTTAACCCTTCATCTGGGAACTATAGGAGCTTGGATACCCTTTCTTTAAGAGGTTATTATACCAAGTACTATGAAACTTTATTTGCATCAAGAGTTCGAGCCCTAGTGCATAGGCTTCATATTCAGCCATATTATTGGTCACCTTGTAGTTTGACTTCTTAGCTATAGGGACCAGCTCCCCTTCCAGTGAGATCAAAATTTCTCCTATACCTGCCCTTTTTTTAATTATAGCTCCATCAAAGTATACTTTTCATCCATGAGGCTTAATTGCTCTTAACCCTTCATCTGGGAACTACAGAAGCTTGGATACCCTTTCTTTAAGAGGTTATTATACCAAGTACTATGAAACTACCCCTCATTCGATCACCTTCTTGGCTAGTACTTAATATCAAATTCAATCAATAAGATTAACCAATTTGCTAATCTTTTTGCCTAGGAAGAGGCCTCATATAGGTACTTAACTAGATCAAATTTTGAAATCACTTCCATCAAGTATGACTGAAAATAATGCCTCAATTTCTTTATCGCCCAAACCAATGCTAGATAAGTTTTCTCCACTTGGTTGTACTTCACTTCATAGGACAACAAGTTCTTATTAAGATAGTATACTACATGTTCATTCACTATTCCATCTTCCTGAGCTAACATTGTACCAACAGAGCTGTCTTTTATTATTAGATATAAAATCAGTGGTTTTCTCAGCTTCAGTAGCTTCAACTAGAGGATTGGTTAGATATTCTTTTATTTTCCTAAGCTAACGTTGTACCAATGGAACTATCTTTTACTGTTAGATACAAAATCAGTGGTTTTCTCAGCTTCACCAACTTCAATTAGAGGATTGGTCAGATATTCTTTCATTTTCTAGAAGGCCTCATAACACTGTTCATTCCACTTTACTAGCTAATCCTTTCTTAACAACTTAACGATTGGCTCACAAATGGAGAGTGAGTCTTGCTATGAACCTGTTAATGTACTGCAAGCGACCTAAAAAACCTTGGATATCCTTTTCTATTTCAAGTATGAGCATATCTTGAATTGCCTTTATCTTATCCATGTCGACTTTAATTCCCTTTCCGTTAACCATATGCCCTAATAGCTTTTTAGAGGTGACCCCAAACACATACTTCTTTAGATTCAATCTTACGTTATACTCGTCAATGCTCTTTAAAAATCTCACCAAAGCTTTAAAGTGTCCTTCCTTGTTTCTGACTTCACCACCATGTCATCTACATACACTTTCACCTCTTTATGGATCAAGTCATGTAATAGGGTCATTTCCATTCGCTGGTAAGTTGCTCCTTCATTCTTTAACCTAAAATGACATTACCTTATAGTAATATGCCCCTTATTCCATGATAAAAGTCATTTTCACCTTATCCGTTATAGTCATGAAAATCTAATTGTACCCCAAGAATCCATTCAAGAAAGAATACATGACGCAAGTTGTGGCACTATCAACTAGCACATCTATGTGTGGTAGGGGAAAGTCATCCTTTACGCATGCCTTATTCAGATCCCTATAGTCGATGAACTTCCTTACTTAGCATTCAATTGCTTTGCCACCTTTTCCTTAACAAATTGAGCCCACTCAAGCCTCATCCTTCAAAGCATTTGTTTTACTAGTTTCATATATAGGTGAATAAGAATTTTGTGTTTCACAATTCGCTTATTGACCCCTAGCATGTCCTTATATGTCCAAGCAAAGATCCTTTGGTATTTTCTGAGCAATTATTTGAACTTTCTCTGCTCTTCTAATGTGATATCACTGGTGATGAGTAAGATTTTTAGATTTTCCTATGTGTCAAGGTTAAATGTAGTCGTATGCACAAAATTACTGTTAAATATGCTCATGAAATGATGCATGCTATGCATATTACCATTAAGAAACACATTTTACAAATAAGGAAACTCATCATTCATTGCCTTAGTCTCAGAAAGAAATACATCATTGTCTTCAAAGAGACTGAAAATAAGAACATCATTAAAATATGGAAAGAGCCTCATCTTCCTGCACTTTCTCTGGGAGGGTAATAAGAGCCTCATCTTCCTGCACTTTCTCCTCATTCTTCTTCTTACTAGCTAGCAAGCTCGTGTTCTCATCCTATGTGATATCTGTTCCATTCTCACCTTCTGTCTCATCTTTCATTCTTATGATGACTTTGACAACCCCCTCAAAACTCTACTTCTTCTGGTCATCCGAAATTCAATCTTTAGAAAATCTGCTTAGAGAGTTTACTTTCAACCATAGTTGGTTCAGTCTCCACCACTGGACCTTGCATTTGCTTATCACCCAATTCCTCAGTAGAGTTCATAATCATGCTCTCAATATCCTCTAACTTTATCCCAGTGTAATCTGCTTTAGTAAACTTGCACGACCTAGTATACTCCCATTCTGAGTCCATGAAGGGTGCATTCTGCTTTATCAAATTAAACCCATCCTTTACATGATCTTCCTTAGTGGCACAAAATTTTTGATCTAGTAAATACTGCTCATCATGTTCATCAATTACCTTTTTCTTATCATTCAATGACCACGTAGACTACCGACCATGTGAAATTACCAGTTGATTTGATTCTCATTTGTTCTTTATCACTAAGTTCTCTTTACCTTATTCTTTCTCTTCTTCTTGCCATCCTCCTTTTTGGATGGGTCTTGATAATTTTGATATCCCAACTCACCAACGTCTGGCTGGAAAAAGGTCTTCTTAAGTTCGTCTATATCCTTATCCAGTAACTCCTCTTTCTTAGGAACTTCTTACTCAACTTTTCCAATGGCTTCCCTTTTTTTCACAAAGAAATCTAATAACAGTGCACGCAAGTCCTTTACTTCTAGCTCTGTCTCTTTACCACAATGCCCCAGTCCTTTCATTGTAGTTTGAATAAGGATTTTTAGGGATTCTGATATGCCAATAGAATTCTTCCCTAATCCTTGTCCTAGAAGAAAGTTTATATTCTTCATAATCCTAATAACTTTAGGATTAACCTACTTATCTGTGACTCTTACAACCTAAAACCCTCAAAGATATAGAACGACCACATTCAAAGCTGATACAATCTCCCCAACCTCTACATAGATGGTTATAATCTCTCCTTTATAAGAAATCTTAACTTTCTAGTGAACAATGGAAGGCATACCACTTAGTAAGTGATACCATGTTCTTCCCAACAAAAGCAAGAAAGTGATAGGGATATCTAAGATTGTGAACTCCACCACTATCTCTACTATGCTTATTTTTACTAAGGTCTTGAGCACACCTGAGGTTGGCCTTCTGTTATCATCATAAGCCCAAATGATACTGTTAAAAGCTTCCAAATCCTTCTCAGATAATCCAAACTTGTGTAATAATTTTAAGGGACAAATATTAATCCCAAACCCATCATCAACCATCATACATGGCATGCATGAATAAGGCTAAGTTGTAATCCCTTCCTTCTAGTGGCAAATCCTTATCTAAGAAAGTGATTTTACTTTTATGAGTCATCAATGCGATGACATCCATCAAAGTAGCTTCCTTTGAGATAATCAAACTCAACAAAGTCTCAACCATAGCCTTCTTATGTTTTTGAGAGGTAATGAGTAACTCCCACACAGTAATTTAGATAGGCATCTTATTTAGCTATTTCATAATAGGATTGTCATCCTCCTTCTCCTTCATGACAAGTTCGTCTACCCTTTTCTCAACCTTTGATGCCTTGGGGGCTTCTATGTTAGGGTAATACTTCCCACTGTGAGTCATATGGCTCAAGCTTAACTTATTTTTCTTCATTGCTCTCTTTCCATATCTAGATCATTCTCCTCATTCGCACCTTTTCTATCTCATCATCTAACCTTTCCCATGGATTGATCGTGTAATCAATTGGAACCTCACTCATGACCTCTTCAGTAGTAGCAATAATAATTTCCTCAGAAATTCCAAAGCCTATAAAGAAAGTCCTTTAGTTTAGAGGAGGAACATTATGATAGTTTGGGACAGGGTTCCCTCAGATGCTAGGCCTTCTAGAATTTATTAGGCCAATTATCTTGTTATCAATGAGATCTTGAATCTTGTATCTCAACCTATAACAGTCATTTGTATTATGACCTGCTCCTTGATGAAAAGTACAATAAGCATTGGTGCCATATCCTCTAGTAGTGGGTTAGAAGGTGGTCTCAGTACCAGAGACTTTAGCACTCCTTTCATTTGCAACCTCTTAAATTCCTTGGATAGAGGCATCTCTAAATTAGTGAACTGTTTAGGTGCTCTAATTGTATTTAAGTCGACTGTCTTGTTTCCCTAAGACTGAGGTTGAGACGGGACACTTCTTATTCCCCCATACTATCTTTTCGACTCATATTCTAACTCTTCAACTTGCAAACCCATATATCAAAGGTCTTTAAAGTTTATAACCAACATTTCCCAAATTCTAGTGCTAATACTAGGCAGAGCCCCTTTAATAATCATCTTGACTTGCTCTCTCTGTATAGGTCTTGTGGTAGTCTCCAAAGTCATTTTCTTTCATCTTTTGATGTATTCATTAATTTTTTACCTCAAAGACTCCTAGTCTTCTAATGTGACTTTTAAATACTGAATTACATGCATAGTGCCTCTAAAAAGCTTCTGTCAACTCTTTCTAATATTTCTGATAGTCTTTGGTTGATTAAAATACCATGTCTTAACAAACCCTTCCAATAACAACTCAAAAAGGTCTAACATAGTTTTTGTCGAAACCCTAGATGCCTTTATAACTAGCACATATGAATGAACATGGTTTTTAGAATTTCAAATCCCTATGAATTTGGAAAGCTCTAGCATTACCCGGTAGCTTCACAGGTTTACAGATTAGCAATTCCTTAATGTTTGTTCCCTTTTCCAAACCTTTATCACCTAGGGCTTTTTGTATTTTCTTCAACTACTTGGCAAAGTCACCAAACAAAGTGCTCTCCTTTTCACACTTCAGAGGTTTGTCCAAAGTGAAAATAGTACATCCCACTTCCTTAGTAAGCTCGCTTTCATGGTATTCTTTCATCCTAAATAAATCATCATCAATAACCATAAGTTGGAGTGCTTCTATTGGTGTTTTCACTTTGTTTGTTCTATTAGCAAAGATCTCCCCCTTTTTTAGAATTTCATTAACGTGAAACCTTCTATTCCATCTTACAGTTGAAGTTGACCATCATTCTATCCAAGATGTAACATCCCTATCTATATTTATTGGCATTCTTACATGAACATATTCATTGCATAAATAATTTGCAATCCCACATGAACATATGCAATGGATAAATGATTATTTAGATATGTGAATTGAATAAGCATGATGATGACACTTACAACATTATATTTGGGACACTTGAACATATATATAATGTTTGTATAGTTGCATGACAAATTATCTTATGATGTGTGCATGTTATAGCCTCATATGGTGTTTTAGAGCTTATTTAAAAATATACAGAGCATATGGGGATTAGGAGATGGATGGAGGTGATGTAGGAGTGAATAAGAGGGACTAAAAGAGGAAAAGTGAAATTCCAACCAATAGATATGAGACACCATGATTTTGTCTTATTAGAATAGGTTTACAAGTTGAAATTTTCATTCTTTAGGAATAGAATATAGAGGATAAAAGTGAGGGATAGTAGAAGAAAGAAAGAGTTAAGGAACAAAAAAAAAAAAGAAAGAAAGAAAGAAGAAGAAGAAGAAGAAGACAAAGAAGAAGAAGAAGAAGAAGGAGAGGGAGAATAGTGAGTTACGTAGAAGGAATCCTAAACTTTTCTAGTTCTAGGAAAATAGGTAAGTTAATTTATCTTCTTCCCATATGAAATTACTCCCTTATGACATGTTAATCATGCATGGTTAGTAAGAATTATGAAGTATTTGAGGTAGAGCTCATGTATGGAAGTTGAAATTCAAGAGAAACAAGAGCTGATTGTGTTGGTTTTGTTGTTAGAGTAGAATTTTGTACCCACAATTTCATAACCCTATAAGAGGAATTAGGGAAAGTGGAAAATATGAAAGTTGTAGCTTTATGCCCCATCTAGATGCATCTAAAACATTTTTTCTTAGTTTGTGTGTGTGAGGAGATATGATCCTTCATTAGGGATGGTTCACAACCAACTGAAATCACCTCAGTCTTTCTATTTTCTTATATTTTGATGACCTTATATTCTGATTTAGACAAAGTGAAAAACATGAAATTTGTAGAATTATATCCCCTCTAAATACCTATAAAATATTTTTAAGTGATTTATTATGTGAAAAGAAATATGGGTCATTTATTGTGACTGACCCTAAATCGGATGGAACCTTATCAGTCTTGTAATTATGTTTTCCAAGAATTTGAGGGCCATAGAATCAAAATTTAGTGATGTGTTAAACTTGAAAGTTGCATATTTATGTCTTGCATGCATGACTGTAAAATATTTTTGCCAAATTTAACATCATTGTTGAGATATTGCCCCTTTATGACTGATTGCCAACATGTTGAAAACCTACTTACCCTGAGATTGGTCATTTATTTTGGTGACTTTATAAATTGAATTAGACAATTTAGTACAATAGAGAAAATGTTCCTTTATGTGTTTTGTAACTTTTAGCAGATCATTTTTGCAATTGGATTTGTAAAATTTGATATATAGCTAACATTATAAGACCTACTTAGACTGAGATGACATTGAAACATGGTAAAATTCAAAATTCACCACATTTTCTATATATCTTATATTGACCTAAAATTTGGCTATGTTACATCATTATGTGTCTAGTTTATTTGTAAAAAAATACTCAAGTCATTTGAATAATTATATATAGAATTATTACTGTGAGAGTGTAGCATGGTCAGGTTGCCATATAAGGAAAATATACATAAACACTAGATCGACTTGTATGGATCATGCCATAGTTGCATACCAAGCATTCATAATCATTTTGACATACTTATAACCATGTATGTATCAAATGTAGGATCTCAACACTTTGAGGAAGCCCTAGAGAGAGAACCGTACGTATCGTAAAGGTTGGTCACATAAAAAGGTGAGTAAAAACCATAATTAGATTCTAATATGTATGTGTAATAATTTTATTATGTGATTATGTTCTAATACATGTATATGTGATTGAATTGTTACCTTTTACATATGCATACAATTCAAGTGAGAATTATATGCTCTTAATGATTACTTGATATACCATTGTGAATGAACACTTTCATATGGAACTAAAATGATGTTGTGACCGGCTTGTCAAACACTTGCAAATTACTTGGGAAAAAAAGGGACTAATATGTCCTATTGGCACATGTTATTGATCAAATGATTCTCTTATTATATGTTAGCCATCAAAATCAAATGTCACTTGAATCACATAAATTCCCGAGAGCAGTGTTTGCCTTGCAAGGTCATGACAAAAATCAATCTATTGCACTTGCATAGTCATTTGTTATACTTGTAATGTATCCTGATGATATTTGATTGTTGGTTGTGCCATAAAAATCTGATTATTATTTTTATTCATTGAGTTGCAACTTACTAAATCAGAATTATATTTTTCAGATACTAAAGCATAGGGTTTGGATACTTTGGTGCATAAAGTTTTGCATAGAGACATATGGACCACAGATCGTCGGCTGAATTCCAACTCTCTCTCTCCTTGTGTCATGTATATATATATATATATATATATAGGAACTAGTTTATAGTCACTAGCCTTGAACATTAGTTAACATATATGTACATTAAATACATGTTGGATTGTGTATGTATGATTAATAAACCTTTATGCATATGTATTTTTGGACATGAATGCTATAATTTGTAAATGAAAATGGTCATTATAGTTTTTGGTACCAGAGTAGGGATAGGTTCCGTAAGGACATACATATGAATATGACATGACTTTTACACTATTAGGCATTATCATATGACATAGTCTTATATGTCTATAGGGCATTGATAGAGGGTACTCATGGTAATACCCATGGCTCACTAAGGAGAGAGGAGTCAACCAATTTGCATTCCATAGAAGCATCATGCCAACCATTAAGAGATCAACCTATTGATAGAGTTAGATCTCCTACATGTTCTCATGCATAACACATTTCTCATAGGTAACCATAATATAGAATTAGTGAACTAACAATGCAGGGTCCAAAAATTTAAAGAGAAAGAAGGTATGACAAACTAAGAAAACTTAATACAGTTGACTTCAGTGGTACCACAAATCCATCAGTGGTAGAGACATGACTAAAAAGAACACATAGAGTTTTGAATTTGATGAAATGCATACTAAAAGAAAAGTTTGATTATGCAGTGTGGCTATTATAGAGGGATGCTTATGATTACTAGGAAACCATTCCAGGGAGTGATGTCGAGCCTCCAATGCTTATATGGGATGATTTTCTTCATGAGTTCAACAACAATTACACCAAAAAATGTACGAAGATGATAAAAAAAGGAAATTTTTGAATATAAAGCAGGGGGAGATGACTATAGTTGAGTACGAGGTAAAATTTAATCAATTATCTCATTATATTCCTTCATGGTGGGCACTGACAAAGACAAATGTCAAAATTTTGAAGAGGGATTAAGATATGAGATCAGAAATAGGAACACAACTACATTTTTTAAAGTTATACCAAGCTAGAAGCTGCTATAATCAAGGTAGAAAGAATATAAAAAGAAAGGATAGACCAACGAGTAAAAAGAGGGCCTATTGAGTTTGTGGGAGATTTTAACATAAATAAAGGTAAATGTAAAGATTATATGCCATCACAGTCTAGTGCTAGGGGTGGTTACTCTAGCTATAGAGGTAAGGATTAGGAGTTTCATCATATACAAATAGACATCAAGGCTAAGTTATGCAACAATGACCTTTATGTGTACATTATGGCAGACAACATATGGGTGAATGTAAAAAATTTAATGGCGGGTGCTACTTTTATAGGTCTTTTGATCATATGCTTAGAGATTGTCCTAAAATATCCAGAATGTTAGAGGGAGGCAGAGTTACATCAGAGTCCACAATTAAAGTTTTAAAGGCAAGTGGAGTTGGAGTATCATTTGGCATGGGCAGAGGCAGAGGTAGAACAACCACAATTGACCATAGTATAAGCATATCAGAAGGTCAGAGTTCTAGACCCTCGACACAGGCTAGAGTATTTGTCATGACTAGGCAAAAAGCTATTGTTGCTTCATAAGTAATCACCAGTAAACTTTTTCTCCATAATTTAGAAGTTGATGCATTAATTGGTCTTGGCTCCACATATTCATTCATTTCATTAAATATGGCATCATAATTGTGTAGTAAGCATCAACCTTTAGGTTTTAATCCATGTGTTAGTATTCCTTTAACAGATGTGATGATTATAGATAAGGTATGTCGTGATTGTGTGATTCACATTGATGATGATGACTTAAATGTTAATCTAGTACTGTTGCCACTCTATAAATTTCATGTGATACTGGGTATGGACTAGTTGTCCAAATATCATGCAATAATGAATTGTTTTACTAAGAAAGTTATTTTTCAAAGGGAAAAACAAATTGTACCTGCATGTCTAGTTTTTGCTATCATGGTTAAGGGAAAAACAAATTGTACCTGCATGTCTAATTTTTTCTATCATGGCTTTTTGTATAATTAAAAGTGGTTATGAGGCTTATTCGGCACATCTGGTCGACACAAGGTTCACAAATGAATTACTTGAGAATATTTTCGTGGTAAATGAGTTTTCAGATGTTTTCCCACCTAATTTACCTTGTTTGCCACCTAATAAGGAGATAGAATTCATAATTACATTAGTCCCAGGAACTGCACCAATATCCATTCCCCTTATAGGATGGCTCCAACTGAGTTGAGAGAATTAAAGACCTAATTTTAGGAACTACTTGAAAATGGATTCATCAGACCTAGTGTGTCACCTTGGGGTGTTCTAGCATTATTTGTTAAAAAGAAAGATAGGACAACGAGGTTGTGTATTAATTACAGGCAGTTAAATCAAGTTACTGTGAAAAACATGTATCCTTTACTAAGGATAGATGATATGTTTGACCAATTACAAAGAGTCCGAGTGTTTTCTAAAATTGACCTGAAATCAGGATATTATCAGCTCAAAATTTCAAACCTAGACATATAGAAGACAACTTTTTGAACCAGGAATGGGCATTATGAATTTTTTGTGATGCCATTTGGTTTGAATAATGCACTAGTTGCGTTTATCTCTTATGAACAAAGTGTTCCAGCCTTACTTAGAGAAATTTGTAATTGTGTTCATTGATGACATACTGGTGTATTCAAGGAGCAAAGAGGAGCATGAACAACATTTAATGATTGTATTGCAAATTTTGAGAGAAAAATAATTATTTGCTAAATTAAGCAAATGCAAGTTCTAGATTGACCATATGGTATTTTTAAGACATATTTTCTGAAAAAGGTATAGAGGTGGATCCAAACAAAATTGAAGTAATAGTAAAATAGAAAACCCCAAAGAATGTTGCAGTAGTTCAAAGTTTCTTAGGGCTAAGTAGGTATTATTATTGATTTGTTGAGAGATTTTCACTTATAGCTGCTCCTTGGACTAAGTTACTTCGAAAAAATACAGTATTTTAATGGTCTAAAGCATGTCAGGAGAGTTTTGATGAATTAAAATATAGATTGACATCTACTCCAGTGTTAGTCGTTCCTACTAGTAATAGAGAATTTGTAGTATATAGTGATGCCTCTTATTAAGGTTTGGGATGTGTTTTAATGTAGCATGGTAAGGTGATTGCATATACATCTAGACAACTAAAACCTTATAAATTATCTTACCTAGTACATGATCTAGAACTTGTTGTCATTGTGTTTGCTTTGAAAATATGGAGACATTACTTGTATAGAGAAAATTTTTAGATATTTATAGATCATAAGAGCTTGAAGTATTTGATGAGCCAAACAGAATTAAACATGAGACAAAGGCGATTGTTAGAACCGCTGAAAGATTATGATTGCACTATTGAGTATCACGCAAGGAAGGCAAATGTGGTTACTGATACTTTGAGCAGGAAATCAAGAAGTGGTATAACTCATTTGTAGGCATTTCCATTATCTTATTTAGTTCAATTACGAGTTATGAATATGGGACTAAACATACAAAAGAATGGGGTATTGATTGCTACTTTTCAAGTGAGACCAATGTTGCATGATCGAATTAAAGAAACACAGGGCAATGATCCAAAGTTACATAGAATGATTAAAATGGTAAAATAGGGGAGACATGGTGATTTTGATATTCAAATTGATGACTTAATGTTGGGTTCTCGTATTTGTACGCCTAATGTTGATAACTTATAAAGAGAAATCTTAGAAAAAAACACATAATGCTCCATATGCAATGCATCCAAGAACGACAAAAATGTATAATACCATGCATGCCATAGTTGCACACCAATCATTCATAATCATTTTGACATACTTATAACCATGTATGTATCAAATGTTAGGATCTCAACACTTTGAAGAAGCCATAGAGAGAGAACCAAACTTACCTTAAAGGTTGGTCACATCAAAAGTGAGTAAAAATCATAATTAGATTCTAATATGTATGTGTGATAATTTTATGAGGTGATTATGTTCTACTACATGTATGTATGATTGAATTGTTCCCTTTTACATATGCATGCAAGTCAAGTGAGAATTATATGCTCTTAATGATTACTTGATATACCATTATAAATGAACATTTGCATATGGAACTAAAAGTATCTTATGACTGGCTTATCAACACTTGTAAATCACTTGAAAAAAAAGGGACCAATATGTTCTATTAGCACATGTTATTAATCAAATGATTCAATTGTTATATGTTGGCTAGCAAAATCAAATGCCACTTGAATCATATGAATTCCCGGGAGTAGTGTTTGCCTTGCAAGGTCACGATAAAAATCAATCTTTTATACTTGCATAACCAATTGTTATATTTGTAATATATCTTGATGATATTTGATTATTGGTTTTGCCATAAGAATCTGGTTTATTTTTATTCATTGAGCTGCGACTCACCAAATTATAATTATGTATTTCAGATACTAAAGCGTAGGGTTTAGATTCTTTGGTGCATAAAATTTTGCATAAAGACATATGGACACAGATCAGTGGCTGAATTCTAACTCTCTCTCCTTATGTCATGTACATATATCTAGATAGGAACCAGTTTATGCTCACTAGCCTTGAACATTATTTAACATATATGTACATTAAATACATGTTGGATTGTGTATGTATGATGAATAAACTTTTATTTATAAGTATTTTTGGACATAAATACCATAATTTGTAAATGAAAATGGTTGTTACACAAGATCTCTAGTGGTATGGTTGACTCCATGATTGGATCAACTTTTTGACCCAAACTCAGAGTCATTCTCTTTCTAGCAAGTCGATTCCCTCTTCTCTTCTAAGAGGGTTTGGATGGAGCTATGATGGTTGTAAGACAAGGGTCATAAGTATGATGCATGAATTAGTAATTGATACATGTATGAATGATATGCACAAGTCATTTTGCACAAGATCCTTTCAATCTTATTCCTCCCACATACAAGGTCTAATGCTCTTTCATAGGTGAAGTCTCATTCTTATACCACCATAGGGGAAAAGAATGCCTTAGACTGAGAATAGTTAAGGCCTTAAAGGAATATGTACACAAAGGTACTAAAAAGGAAAAACTTATTACATTTCTTGAAGAGATATGTATAGGAAAGGAAACTATCCCTTTAAGGAGAGAGGGATGTACACAAAAGATATTTACATTATGGGGAATGAGGAGTACATAAGTATTTACATGTGGGGGATAATTACGTAAAAAGGGATGGGATTACATTTATGTTTACACTAGGGATTCCTAACTATGTTATTCGAGGACTTTTACTCTTCTCTAAAGAAGAAATTCAAATAAGAGGGGTGATCTATCCCAAGGTACTATTGGCTCCTACATTTACCTAATGGTCGAAAACGTTGTTATAGCTGATGGCTTCCATAAGCTTAGGGGCGATTGTCATGGTCCCCTATTTGATATACCTGAAGGTACTAGGCTCTCAAGTGATGAATCCTTCTCACAATCTCCCAAGCCCGAATAGAGATTAGGTCTCAAGTTTAGAGAACCATTGATTTGTCTAAGGGCAACCTATTGTTTATGGTGAAGCATAGAGATTACATGAATGCAAAGGGCTACTCAATAACAAGTTTAAAATGTTATAAGTGAACCCGAGATTGAATATGAATTCAATTTCGAGTCCCTAGTGGACTCACCACTGTGAGTGCCTCATTGGTTTCATTCGAACTAGTGGAATCTTGCTTGCGACTCAATATTTTTATTAATCAATGAGAGAAGAGGACAAAGGTCTTTAATTTAGTAATGAACCCAAGGTACAGTGTGTGTTTGGATCAATGGGGGATCTTTTACGCCTTATGTGATTTTAATGCCTTAAGTCCAAAATAATGGTCATTGTGGGATCAAATGCAAGACAATACAGTGATACCACCCCTAAGAAATGTGGAGTCGCCATCCAACTTTAGTTGAGACAGAAATCTAGGGAAGGAAAAATCTAAACCTAATGTAAGTCAATTAGAAGGCCCATTTCGTCTTTATCCCATCAGAGATTGGGTTCATAAATTGGGTACAACTTAGGGAAGAGGTTAGGCACCCCAAAACTACTCAGATATCGAGATCTAACCTTCAGGCATCTTTGGTTCACTTTTAATATTTTAACTGAGTTATTGATTATTTCGATTATCACCCCTAAACATACATCTGTGCAATCAAATTAGTCAAAACATTCCATCAATCCATAGGGGAGGGGGATCATGCATCATGGTATAGGGTTCATCATGAATATCCATACACTTATCCACATCATGCATAATCAAAAGGGAATGGGGACATGTGACATGGCATAGGGGTTTTCACATGCATTATCATCTATCCATTCAAGCATAATCATTCATAATCTTATAAAGGGGGTAATCAATACCAAATTCATTACCTAACTCAAGTAAAAACACCTATACCTAATATAGAGCAAGTTAGTTAGTAATCAATAAAGGAAAGTAAATAAAATAGACCAAAGAAAAGTTAAATAAGGGTTATTATAACCACCTTACCATAATTCCAAAGTTAAGGCATCTAAGCATACATTTAATGTTCATGATAACACATCCAACATCATAAATCATTATATAAAACATAAGTGAAAATGCATGAATGAAGAACAAAATAAAGAGATGAACACACAATGCAAGGAATTTGGATGGTATTGAATGGCCAAAGGTAAGGATTCTCTTAAATGGGATCCTAGTGTTGATGAACCCTCCCTTATATTGCTCATCGACAGTTAGGCATCCATTAGCACTACTAACCATGAGAAGGGTTAGAATGCAAATTAATAAATGAGAAGTTATAAAACCAAAACATGAATTAATAATCCTTTGAGATGCATAACCTAAAAGATGTAGACAAGCATAGAAAGACTCTTAAAGTCCTCGAAGTGGCTAACTCTTCACTTGATCACTATAAAAAGATCAAAATAAAACCTTAAGCATCATACTAAATCACAAGTAAAGGAACATGAAACAATGTATGAAAAAAAGTTGTAAAACCATTTCAAAAACAATACCAAGATCCCATTTTGAGATGAATAGGAATCCTAAGATGTTATTCCTCATCTCATTTTTTTGCTAGAACATTGGAACACCTTAAAAAGGTTTCAAAAAAGAGGAAATTTGAATGGAGAAAAGAAAATAGAACCTTGCAAAAACTTTCTACCAGTCAAACTAGGCTATACAACCCAATATTAGGATTGTACAGCCTAAATAAGGAGTTGTATAGCCTATAATCAAGGTTGTAAAGCCCCTATTTTCTAGGTTTTAGAAGCAGGGGAAGAAAAAGAAAGGGAAAGTGACTGGTTCCAAGATGTCTTTATGTGTTCCTGTGCCCTCAAAGGCTCACAAGTTCAATACGTTCCTCCAAAATGCTTAGAGAATGCACAAAGTGAAGAAACTGGGTCTAGTTCTACCTTGGAGTGAATTGGGATGATTTAAAGTTTAGGTCTTCTATTTTTTTAAGGATGTTTGAAAAGTGATTTTGGACCTTAGGTTTTTCTAAGTCTTCCCTTCTCTTTAAAGAAGAGAGATATTTATAGGTGTTAAGTGAGTGCACCAGAGCCTAAAATGGTTCTGGTTACTCCATAGATGCCACTAATCATAAAAAGGAAGATGAATCTCTTAGAATTAGGATTTGCACATGGGTTGTACAACTAGAAAAGGGCTACACATCCATCTGCCAGGGATAAACAACTTTAGGGTTGAAAGAGAGGCCAATTCTAAAATCTTCTGCAGACTAGGGTTTTAGGGTGAGTTGTATAGCCTTGGGCAAGGTTGTACAACCTTGGTTTATAAGTTATACAACCCATTAACCTTGGCAAATGATTTTAAGTTTGGTCTTGGGCTTTTCTAAGATATCCTAGGGCCTTTCATCTCTTTCTTTGGCAATTCTCTTTGCATTATAGGGAATGGATTTAGTGGCTGTCATCATTAGCCTTTGCATCCATAAGTCTAAAATTTGTGCTTATAATGGTGCAGCTAATAAGAGGGGAGCAGGTGTTGGGGTCATTTTAGTATCACCAAAAGGTGAAATGTTTATAATGGCTAGAAAACTCAATTTTAGGGTCAGCAACAATATGGTAGAATATGAAGCATGCCTATTTGGGCTAAAAACTCTTATGGCAATAAGAGCTAAAAAAGTCAAAGTTAAAGGGGATTCAATGTTAGTCATCTCTCAAGTCACAGAGGCATGAGATATAAAGGAGAAGTCGAGGCCATATCTAGATTATTTGAAGGTGATGAGGCAAAGTCTTAGTAAATGTGTTATCACACATTTACCATGGAAGGAAGAATCAGTTAGCAAATGCTTTGGCTACTTTGGTGTTGATTTGGGAAAGAACAGATAAATTTCCTTTAAGTTAGTGATCACTAGGTTTAAGAAACCTTGTCACATTAAAGGACAAGTGATGTAAATAGAAAAAGGATGATAAACCCTGGTATTTTTGATATAAAAAGGTACCTGAAAAATCAAGAATACCCTGAAGGATCAGAAAAGGACTAAGAGATAATAAGGAGACTAGCTCTACGGTTCACCATTGTTTAAGGGCATATGTACAAGAGGATGCTAGATGATATGCAATTGAGATGTCTATTAGAAAAAGAAGCATAATAAGTCATGGAAGAAATACATACAGGTGCTTAAAGGCCTCACATGAACAGGTTAGCTCTAGCCAAAAAGATAATTAGATAAGGATACTTTTGGCTCATAATAGAGAAAGATTGCATTATGTTAGCAAAGACATGTCACAAGTGTCAGGTGCATAAAAATCTTAATCATTTGCCCCTAACTGAGTTATAAACTTTGACCTCTCCATGGCCGTTCACAGCTTAAGGAATCAACATCATTAAGGATATTAAGTTTGTTGCAACTATATGCCATAAGTAAATTATAGTTGCAATCAACTACTTCTAAAGTGGGTTGAAGCTAAGGCTTATGGTAAATTGAGGGCAAAACAAGTAGCCTAATTCATTGAGAGAAAAATCATTTATAGATATAGAGTTTCGCATCATATGGTGACAAATAATGAAGTGCACTTTCAAGCAAAGACTCAGTATCTGCTACAGAAATACGACATCCACCATCATAAGTCTTTCTCTTATAGACCACAGGCTAATAGCGTCGTGAAGGCAGCTAATAAAAATATTAAAGGCGTCATGGCCAAAATGGTTAAGATATGCAGAGATTGGTATGATAAGTTGTCGTTTGCCTGATAGAGGTATAAATCCACTATCAAGACATTGACTAGGACAACTCCTGACTCTTTAGTTTATGGCACAAAGGTCTTGCTTCCTATAAAGGTTGAAGTTTAGTCCCTCTTAGTGGTATTAGAGTCAAAGATTCCTAAGTATTAATAGGTCCAAAATAGATATGAATAACTAGCCTTATTGGATGAAAAGAGGTTAAAAGCCTTATATCATTTATAGTTTTATCAAAATGAATCGCACAAGCCAACAATAAAAGAGTTAAGCTAAGAAAAATCAGTGTTAACGACTTGGTTTTAAAAGTTGCTAGACCATATCCATTTGATCTGAGGGGTAAATTTAGACCAAATTGAGAAGAATCATTCCTTGTAAGGAACATTTTATCCTGCAGTACGAAAAAACTACCTAACATGAAGGGTAATGAGTTTGTTGAATCGGTCAATCTAGATCGTAGGAAAAAATATTTTATGTAAATTTTTTTATGGCAAAATAAAGCATCAACTTTTCTAGTTTATGTTGTTTTTAGCTTGACGTTAAATGTGATAAATAAATCATTGAGAGATTCATCCAGACAATAGTCTACTTTTTTTTTCTTTTACTAAACACAAGCAAACAATGGACACACCTATGACACAAAAGACCTAACCAATACATCATCTTCAAGTTTCACACTAACACAATAGGCACCATTATTCACTATGTTATAACAAACATGTGGCCTATGTCATAAGCAAAAAACTAGTTACAACAGACTTAGTCTTTAGCATCAAGTCCATGAGAGGAACTTCCTTCTTCACTCTTCTTTTGCATTATCTATTGGTGGAACTTAATAGCAACAACATATCTCTCAGTAATATTTGCTATTTCTTCATGGATTTAGACTTATTTCTTATAGCTCTCACCAATTATGATACTAACACAAGGACCTTCGATGTTGTAAATTTATCAATGTGGTCATGTTTTCCAAACTTTGTCTATAAATCACTAGGTGATCAGGCCACCATTAAATTTTAGTGAAAAGTCTAAAGTCATTTGTTTTAAACCATACTGATAACATAGGCAACTTTAACAATAAATAGTGTTATATGGAGGCTTGGGAAAGCAACGCCAGTTGTATATGCTTACAAGGTAATGTGAGTTAGCCTTCACCAAAGACTCATCCATCTGATGTCAGAATTAGTCACATTTATGAACCAGTCCAACCATGAATAATCATCGATAACATTGTCAGGGTATGTGATTTTGTGGGATTAATAATAACGAGACTCATATAAAAAAGGACTTACATTTAAAGGAGCTAACATGCACAACTTCTCTCACAACCATATTTATATGAAAAAGGAGAAAATAAAAATGGCGAATTTAAAGAAAAATAAGTAGAAGGGACAATTGTCTCACTACCTAAAATAGTAGAGGAATCCCCATGAATATAACACTTTTGCCTCCCTTAACCTAGTCTAAGCCAACCATAGTCTCCACTAAAATCATGAGAACATGCATTTTCCCTCCTTTATCTCCTCTATGAGTAGAAGTAGTTGAAAATCTACTTGGCAACTCTTAGTCACTAGTAAGAATTGTGCTAATAATCAGCAACTAAGTATCCTATACTTCGGAGAAATGGGTCTCTTTTTTTGTAGACTTCAATCAAATTCTCTATCAAGATCTCCCCATCACTTGTAATTAAGTCAATGTCCCTGTGAGTCATATTAAACAATGACTTCAATTTTTTTTTTTTTACGATTGGATACTTAATAGTAATAAAAGCGATTAGTCATATCATAGGTAAGCTAGACCGATTAGTAATAAAAGCGATTACCCTTAATAGTGCATTGAATTCTTCATAAAAAGTGCATGACTCTTGTGTTAAGAAATGAAAAACATGGCCATAGGGATCCCATAACGACATAACACCTTTGAGTAATGAGAAATCAATAGGGATATTGGCAAGATACTTCAGGGCTCTTAAACTAGGCCAACTCACGGTTGACCATTCCTGCTCGAAAATAGTCCTTAATACCCATCTGATATGGCTTTGGTTTGCTTTGGCCATGGTAAAGTATTTAAGAATAATGAGTGATGAAAGATCTTTTAGTTCTAGTTGCGAGTTTGTCATGATGATGCAGGAATCATAGAATAGGTGAAGGATTTTAATGAAAAGCTTTGCTACGAGGTTAGCCATACATGTAAGGTAAATTGGGATCAGGGTATGTGAAAGGAAAAGAGGTTGATATATCAAATGGATAATTATGCATGCAGGATGGTTGATGAGGTGTACAAAAGAGAGAAGAGAAGTTGACACATTACGATAATTGATCTTACATGCAGGATATGTGGCAAATGGGGTGTACAAAAGGGAGGAAAGAAGTTGATGTGTTTCATTAATTGGTCCTACATGTAAGATGAATGGGAGGGGGGGAGGGGGATGCAAGTGAAAGAAAGGAGATAGACGTGTATGGAGACATCTTCATATGTAAGACACACGACAAGGAAAAATGAGCTCCTTAACGATGATATTCTACAAATATGCTCCCTAACTTAGCAGCCCACTTTTGCAATGTAATGGATAAAGACAGTTTAGGACCAGGGACTTTTATTTCATGGCATGCATACATATTCATTTTATTACTTAGTCTCTCTCTTACAGTATAATATTTTTTAGGAATACGACACATCACTATTCATCGCCCTTGGCATCCTCTATGAGTTCTTTAACACAATTTCACTCACTTGCAATGATGCAAAAAAGCAAAAAATAGGTAATGTATAAAACCAAGTGAATATTAAAAAAAACTAACATTGGTTACATTTATAGGTTTTTACCGTGATAGACAAGGATGAACTAGAGATAAAGATTAGAAATAATGTTGACCCATCAATGATCTGGGATGTTGCCTAAGCCTTAGCATGAAGGACAAAGGTGAGATGCAAAAAAAAAAAAAATTGAAAAATGAAAAATGAAAAAATGAAAAAGTTAGAGAAAAGAAGGTGAAGTTGAATCCAAGATATTGAAGAAAGTTACAACAATAAGAAAAGTGGGGACGAAGAAAGAATTAGTAGACCAATAGTCATAATGTATGTAATAGAAGATCATAGACCGAGGAGAGCACCATCAAAGTAATATATTTGCAATAAAAAGGAAATTGCCAAAGTCAAAAGCCTATCGAGTTAAATCAATCTCGACGTTTGAGGAGATTTTTTATTAGCGATGAGTTTATGATGAAAAGGAAAAACAACCTAAAGTGATACTTCATCAAGATCGACCCTAACAAGCAAAGCTCAAAAATAAGAAAAAAAGAAGGAAAACATAAAAGATAAAAAAGATAAAAAAAAAAAAGAAGAAAAAAAGATAAAAAAAAAAGAAAGAAAATAAAATAAAATTTTGAAATGTGATCCTACTATAAGGAGACCTCAGTAGAAGCCTTGATGACAGCGAAGCTATCAAAGAGGACAAAGTCCATCAAAGTTCAAACCTTACTGTAAAGAAACCTTAGTGGAAGCCTTGGTGACAACGAAGCTGCCAATGAAGACATAACCCATTAAAGATCATTCTATTGTAAACATACCTCATTAGAAACTTTGACAACTACGAGAAATATGAAATTTACACTTTATTCTATTGTAAAAAGACCTCAATAGAAGTCCTAGTATGTGTTTTAAGGAAACTGCTAGGACAAATCAGAGACATCCGGGGAAACTATTAGCACAAATTAGAGACATCTTGGGTAAATTTGGATAATGATTGCTTTATGCTTTGTTGTATTCTTCACTCATATTGCATTCATTTGAACTGCATCAAAGCAGGGGATAAATTGTAGACACTGCATTTTGCACCTTGAAAAAATTTGACTAGATGATGATAACTAACTAAAATTGGAACAAATAAATAAGTGTTAAACCCAAGTATAAAAAGTGGGTATAATTTTTATTTTTTCCTTTTTAAATTTTTCTTGAACCCAAAATCCAAAATTCATAAAGGTCCAAATATATATTCAAGTTTATATAAAAAGAAAAAGAAAAAAGAAAAAATAAATAAAAAAGAAAAAGAAAGTCAAAAGTAAAGGAAAGTAAAAAAGAAAAAAGACGATGCAATCACGTGACCACTAAAGCCACAACGTGACTACTAAAGCCACGTGTATGAGGGAGCGTATGAGAGCCCTCCATCGATCTCCTATAAATAGAGGCGCAACCCTAAAATGGAGGGGCTGCAAAACTTAGTTTTTCTTTCAGCAATTAGAGCTGACACCTAGAAAATAGAGGGAGAGAAAAAGGAACTGAAAGAAAAAAAGGAGAGAAAAAAGAAAATATTCAATATTTGATTTAAATCTAGTTATTGTTTAGATCCACCATTCACCTATTTTTGGATTAGAATATTTCATTTTTTTAGTTCCCGAAAAATTTATACTCATAAAAAAAGGTACGATATCTAAGAGTTCATTTTATTTATTTTCATTCATTTTTTTACATAATGCATAATATTATTTTCTTGTATTCTAATTTTAATATATTATAGTTATGTTTTATGTGGCAGTTGATTTAATATATTAGTGTGTCTTTATTTTGCTGTGAATTAATTAAACATTTTAATTATTTCTAATATATTATTGTATTTTTGGTGTTGCATTTTTAATATGTTGTAGTTAAATATTTTTCCGTGAACCAAATAAATGTTTCCTTATTTGTAATATTTTAGTTGTTTTAGTGTTGCATTTTTAATATGCTATGGTTAATCACTTTTTTTTTAATTATTTTGATATATTATCATTATTTTCGTGTTAGTATTTATTTAATATTATTTTTCATGAATTAGTTAAATGTTTCATTACCTTTTTAACATAAAATATATTGTGGTCATTTTCATGTCGCATTTTGGTATGTTATTGTTCATTGTTCTATTAATAAATTAGTTAAATATTCTTTATTTTAATAAATATTATTGTTATTCTTATTATTGCTATTTTTGTTTTTATTCTTTTATGTAATTATGACATCTAGAGACTAACTTTTGTGTTGCAGGATGTACTTATTCTACCTTGTTCATTCCTTATTTTTATTTTTATTTTTTTTATTTTGGATGTATTTGTAAATTTTACATTCCCACTTGGTCTGTAAGATTAATTAATTCTTTTACTACTACTGAATACATATTTGCACTATATTTATTATTTTTCTTATGATACCTATATTAATTGCATGCATGAAATCAATAATAATAAAAACAATAAATAAATAATATGGATAAGTTATAAAAAAAACACAGAGTGGAGGCCGAACCAATGTACGGACAACTCGAGGTGTCTAACAACTTCCTCATGTCGTATCCAACTTTCGAATCCAACTCTGAAAGGATGACGAGTTGAGTATTTTGTGTTGGATTTCAATTGTTATATGGTTGGTCTTAATCACACTAGGTAGCGACTATAATTTTCTCTGGATTTTATCTATGTGTTGTCTCATATAGTCTCGGGCCCCCGATGCTCATACATAGTGATATAATTGTGAAATGCTCGTTTAATGAGATATTCTACTATATTGTCTCGCAACAATTGTTCATTGAGTGACACCAATGCCCCACTCACAATGTGATTCTTCTCTATGACTATATTTCTGTGTCTTTATGTCTATGGTGGTTTTGGCGTTGGTACACAAATTTTTCTCAACTAGACTGGATTGCAGTGTTTCAAACTTCTTCTTATTATATCGTCTACATATCCATTTGAAGCTAATTTTGGTCCATTCAGGTCAATTGCAGATCTTGACAGTTGTCTCCTCATCCTACAAATTTCACATTTCACTAGCTTGACTTCTAATTGTTTGAATTAAATCATGAAAGCAAAAAAATATAAAAAAATTCAGTTTTATTAATAATTTTTTTTTACTTTAATAATAAAATTTTTATGTTGAAAATAAATCTTAAATTTCATAGAATTATTAAAAATTTTACTTTTTTTAAATATCATCTATAAAAGAAATTATTAGAATAAAAATTAGATTTCCAAAATTTTATATTTTTAAATAAATATTAATGATTTGTATAATATTTATAGCAACTAAAATAATAGTAGAAAAATTAGGTTGTTAATCGCATGTATAGATGATGGTGAAGGGTCCTAATCCATCTAATCACTTTAGGACTGATTCAAGATTATATGCACAACGAAGAGCGTGCTTCCCATTGCTATTGTGAAAATGTTATTTTAGAAAAAAAAAAAAAAAAAGAAGAAAAGATTACATTTACAAGTGGTTATAAATTATATATATATAATTTAATATTAATAAAATTTTCAAATATTATATTTTTTAAATTTAATTTTTTTGCTCATAAAACTTATATTTAAAACTTATAATTATTTATAAAAAATATCTTTTTCAATTCCCATGCAAAAGTCAAATTTTCACCATAGTAATTTGCTCTAAAAACATGAGACTTGCTATAACCTATTGAAAAGAAATCGTCTTATATGATAGCACGAAATTGATTTTTTCAAGTTTTTATTTTACATAAACAAGTCTTTTTTTTTTTATTTTAAATACTAAATGAACATAGTGTATAAATGACAACATCAAAATCTTAGTAATCTATATCCTTGAAATATTTCTAATATGTGCAAAAAATGAATTTTTTTGTTAAAATGTTGCTTAGCATAGATGGTGGTAGTTAAAAGAAAATAATTGCTTTGATGCTTAGATGATGTAACCTTAAAAATCTTATTTTATGAATTTCTTTTGTGGAAAATATGAAGAAAGAGAAATTAAAGCTAATTTATTATAAGTTCACTCAATACAAACTAGGTATTTTGTTTTTAAAATATTTGTATTCTATTTTCTTTGTTGTTTTCTAATATTTACATCATATCCGTATAATGTAACTTTTGATTCTATTTTTTTCTCCTTTGAATAGGTTTGAGTGGTATATTTTGTTATTTTTACTTAACAATTAATGATAAATTAAATCAATTTGAACTATTTTCTTTTTTCTTTTAGCAGTCTTATATTTTTCTCTTCCTATCTCTTGCTCATCCTATTGAAGCCACTCTTAATTTCTTCTCAGGTTTTTTGTATGCTTAAATTAATTTGAACCATTTACTTTTTAACTTTTTCCCTTTCATTTTCTATCAACGGTCATGTATTTTCTCTCTTGTTATATCTTGCTCATACTATTGAAGCCACTCTCTCTTTCTTCTCAAGTTTTGGCTGCCATGAGCACTAGTCCCTTAAGAGCAAGATAAGTCAGTATTCTTAGGTGAATATGTTTTGAATCTATATTTTATAGATTAATTGCTAGATTACATTGATTTTTCTTCCTCTTAATTCTTTGATGCCTTATTTGCCCTCCTTAAACTTTGGTTTTGTCATTGACATTGTATAGAATTAACATATTGAAATTTCCTTATTCTGATAATTATACACATAAGCTATTAAATATAAATTGATGACAATTAATTATCGATTGACCATATTGCTAACGAGTTCAATTGTGATATCAATCTAATATGTCAAAAGGTTCTCTATCTTGCTAATGAGTTCAATTGTGATATTAATCTAATATGTTAAAAGGTTCTTTTTTTCATATAAAATTGACAAATTACTGCAAAATGTGTGTTGCTTCTGATTTTTTTTATTGATGAAATTATATTTAGAGTTTCTTTGTTTGGTGATGAGAAAATATTTATTTTTTTATTTGAATAATGTAATTAGTTTTATTATATAGATTGAAAATATGAGAAATTTATATGGCTATTATGAAATTATTCTTTTGAATAGATTTTTACGCTTTGCAGGTGGCAAATGAATTAATATATCATATGAAATTTACACTATATCTAATTATAATTTCATTTAAATTTTGTTTTTAATCATTTTTGGGTGTTAATAAAGGACTAAGTCATAAGGTATCATTGTCTTCGATGTGATTATCAGTTTATGGCTTTTCTTATCAACCTTATCAATACTTCTTTTTTTTTTAGGCACTCTTTTTCCTTACATTTTTCTTTTTTTTTTTTGTTATATTATTTTCATTTTTATTATTATTTTTGTATGTAAATAATCAAAGAAAAACTTAATCATTAACGAAAACAAGAAAATACACAAGTTTTTATAAAACGAGAAATATAATGAAACACACAAACACGCATCCCCTCTACACACACACACACACAGACACAGACACAAACACAGATATATATATATATATATATATATATATATTGAGAAGGAGATATTATAACTTACTTATATTTATATTTGTATTTCTTGAAAAAAGTTTGTATTCATAACAAAAATAAGTTAAATGCTACAAGTTAATAAAGATAATATCTATTTTTTTTATGCTATGTTTTTAGAGAAATCTTTTCATGTACTCGACCTTAAAAAAATGTATTATAATATTATTTTATCTTGTCTATCATATGGCATTTGTATAGTGTAATTTATGATGATATTGTTTTGATATTTTTCTTGTCACGACCCCACCTAGATTGTTACTGGCGCTAAGGAATGGATGGGCTTAAGGCCACCGAAACCCCTAACAATCCTATCTCATTTTATTCTTAGCTAATCTTTAATTCATAATTATTTAGGTTGCAAGGATAATAAATAACATCCACCGTAATTATATAGTAAGTTCACAATATACACCAATAGTTAAAATATTGGGAGAGATGGACTCAATTCCTATAATTCATGCTCACAAGGCAAAAAATAGACAAAGTGTTTAAACTCAATAATTATCAATGTGCAAGTCTTACTATATCAAACTGAGGAGTTCCAAAATTTGAATAAATTAAGAATGAATATTACATAACATGCCTACATGGATGAAGAACTGTAGGGCTACCCAAAATAATCTATCGAATCAACTACTACCTGAAAAATTAATTAAGACCGTTAGTCTTGAGAGTAAGATAATATTATATACTTTTATAATCTACTATGTGAGCACACATTATGTATTAATAATAATCATACATAACAAATGTACAAGCATTGAATGATGCATTTATAGATATGTATACAATTCATCAACAAAATCAAGCATATGGAATGAGAACGAGAGCAGAGCCTATACTTCAATACTAATAGCCACTAGGTTCTTTTACCCAGAGAGCAAGCTTGACCAAGATCACTAACTAGTTCACTCATTCTAATGTATCATAACCCAGAGAGCAAGCTAGACTAGGATATTCATAATCTCATTATATCATAATATTTTAACATCCTAAGCTCATAGAGCAAGCTCAACTAGGACACTATCATATCATAATATTTTAATTTTTTAAGCCTAGAGGGCAAACTCAACCAAGACACTATCATATCATAATATTTTAATATCCTAAGTCTAGAGAGCAAGCTCAACTAGGACACTTCTCAATCACAATTTTTTATATCTGATCAAATAGGTGCGCACTTAGTCCTAATGTAATCCATCAAGTGGCATGTTCTTCTACTCTCTCAATCCACAATCACATCAATATCATAATTTATTATATGCACGTATAAACATATAATGCAACATCAATAATAATATTAATATGAAAAAGAAGTTAGATCAAGCTAGTATGCCATAAAAGTGTATAATATTAACTCACAAAAAAGTTGAAGATCGTGATATGCTCATATACTTCTGATGGTGCAGACTAGATGATATGAGAGTCTAAATAAAGAAATATAATTTATTAAAACCAATATGAAATATTATCTTTACCTTAACTTTTAAAATTATTGTTTTTCTTAAATTTGTGTTTAAGTTCCATTGAAGTTTTTAATGAAATTTTGGCAACATCTCCTATAAAAAATGGACATAACCCCATAAAATGGATTGATTTCCTGTAAAAACACTTCAATAGCTTATTTTATTACTATTCAATTCAAGTCAAGTCTCCAAACTTTTCATACACATGACTAAACACGTTACATAATCCAATAATTAATGATTCCCAATTTATCAATATAATTTTTCATATAATTTCCAACAATTATAAATATTCATTAAAATAATAATTAATTTAATTAATAAATATATCAACACATTAATTTATTTTTCCTACTAGTCAATAATCATACAATTAATAATATATTTCTATTGAAATAATCAATTACATCAATTAAATAATTATGAAAAATATATTTAAACTCTCATAAATAATATATATATATATATATATATATATATATATATATATA
>CATIWR010589180.1:0-30921 GCA_949677035.1 Omphalea diandra
CCCCCCCCCCCCCCCCCCCCCCCCCCCCCCCCCCCCCCCCCCCCCCCCCCCCCCCCCCCCCCCCCCCCCCCCCCCCCCCCCCCCCCCCATAGTTTCTAGTATTTAAAAGAAAAAAAAGGAAAAAAATAGGGTATAATAACAATAGTCAAAATGGTTCAAATTTGATGAAGGACTGTTTAGTTTAACCAATGTGAAAATATAAGAGTTTATAGTATGTTTTTTTAAAAATGAGGGACAAAGTGTATTATGATAAAATTCAGGAACTTTTTAACATTTTACCTAATTATTAAAGTCTTGTTTATTTTGAAAAATATCTTGTTTATTTTGAAAAAGTTCAACTTCTTAAAAAATATATAAATTTTAAGTGTGGATAGTTGTAAGAAAGTGCAATTAAAAGAAAATTATACTTCTTTTGAACATGTAACTTCCTTAATATAGAAGATATGACTCCAATAAGTGCACTTTTTTTTTTTGAGAAAATTTAGAGTCAATGTCTAAAATATTTTATAATTATTTCATTAAATAGATTCATTTATTATGATAAAATATTTATATTAATTAATTATGCATATAATAATACTTTATAATATATTTTTCAAGTAATTAGTAATTACATCAAATATGAAACTGATATATTATTAAAAAAAAAATGAATCAAACAGTTAAAAATTTAGCTATCTAAAAAATAATTGTTTAGAAAGTATTATTTTTAAAAGTAATTTTCTTTGAAATGGTCTCTTTAAATCAAGTAAAGCTTAAGATTTCAATTTTTTCTCTTTTGGATTTATCTTTTTATTTTTTGCACATTTTTTTTTCTAATTTAAACCCCTTTTAATATGTAGGAAATTGAGAGCCCGAAGAGGAACTGGGGTAGTTGATCAAATACTTCAAAATGCTATTGATTTTTGCGATATCAAGATCATATATGATGGAAAGGAAGTGTTTGAGCATATGACTGCATCTTCTTCACCATTACCAGATGACAATGGTTATATTGCTAAGTCTACACAGTTGCAAGATCGATCAAATAATAGTAATGAATCATTCTCATGCATGTGTTTCAAATCACCTCGGGTCATGTAATATAAAAGTTGAATATATGTTTTCAGAATACTGGAAAATTAACTAAAAAATCAATGCTTTATGTTTTGAGATATATTTACCACCAAATCAATTAAGAAAATACCAAATTGAAAATATAAAAGCCTAAATTATTTTATGTTCATACTTATAATAATTGCATTTATCAAAGAATTTTAGCAACTATTAACTTCACGACTAAATTTAAGTGTACGATTCACATTTTTATTGTCTAAATTTAGGGATTAAATCAATGCTAGACATGAAATAGGTTTAAGACCATTAGAAGTTATAACAAGTTTTTATCTCTCAAAATATGTTATCTACTTCTATCTTATTACTTCAATTAAGCCTTACTTAAGATATCTAAAAGTTTTGAAGGAATATAAAGAGACTTTTCTATGATCAACCTTATGTAGCCTAAAATGGTTAATCCAAGTTACTATGATAGTTAAGCTCAAATATATATATGCTACTAACATATGAGCATTAGATTTTAGACCTTAAGATGCGAGCCATATGACAAAAACTACTGGAGTTATTCCCCAAAATGCAAAAAGAAAGAGGGATAAAATCTTAGAAGCCCTAGATCAAGTCTTAAACCAAGCCTATGCTCACCTGGCCCAAAAGGTTGAATTTACTAGTCTTGGTTTAATGGGTTGTACAACCAACTAGCTTGGATGTACTGTCAAGCCCTAAACCCTAGCCAACAAAAGATTCTAGAACCTTATCCCTTTTAAATTAATTGGCTGTACAACTAACCAAGTGGGTTGCATAACTAACCATTTGGTTGTACATACCACTTTCAAACCATAATTGTAGAAATTTGATGATCCTTGTCTAGTGTGGGTCGTGACTGAGATGCAATTAGAGCTATCCCAACTTTGGTGCACCCCTCTTTCTTTATAAGTACCCCTAATTTTGAAAAGAGAGGAAATGCTTGGATAACCCTAATAAAATTCTACCAAAATTGCACTCAAAACCCTAAACCATTGAAACTAAACACCTAACCCCATTGCACCAAAGATTCAAGGTAGAAAAGAGACTTTTACACTTCTTTCTTAAATATTTTCATTACATTTTGGAGGATCAATCCATAAACTAAATGCCTCTAAGAGCAAGAAAAACATCTAGGAGAATCTAAAAATCCCCATCGCTATTTTCTTCTTCCTCTAATATTCTTTTCTTTTTCTTTTTGTTTTAGAAAACCTAGTTTATGTGGGTTGTACAAACCTCTTATAATCTATATAGACCACTAAGTAGGCTGTACAGACAACTGGTTAGTCTATGCAACCCACTTTAAATGAGGAGAAGTTTGTAAAATCACTCTTTTCTCCCTTCAAGTTTCTTTCTTTTTTAGGCTTTTAAGTGATGTCTTGGGAGTCTAATTGATAGAATAGGGGTAGGTTTTGTAACATAAGACCCCTATTCAACCAAGTCAAAGGGAAGTGATCAAGTTTATTCTCATTTGTCTTCACTCGATTATTTAATGTGATATGTGTTTTCTATTTTAAAACCATTTTAGGTTTATGACCAAGTGAGGAATCCTTTATTCTTAGAACATTAGGAGCTTCCTTATATATATTGTTATTTTAAGTGGTTACATGATTAGAGTTTACGGAGAAAGTTTCATACTTAATGACACTCCCATTAAACTATGTTTCATGTTTGCATTCTATACATTCTTTCACCATTAAATGGCACCCTTTTGGTTAACATCCTAACTTTCATCAATTTTAGTTGTTTTTATGGATGTTTGGCCCTTTAGGAACACCATGTGAATGAGGGTTCAACCATACTAGGATGCCGCTTATCAAGATTCTTGACTTAGACCTTTAAGATCCTCTAATTTGCATTTGCATTTCATGTTTTTGATTCTCTATGCTTCATGATTCATATGTTTATGCTTTATTCATTGCCATTATTACAATGTGATTATGTGATGTTGGGATGATTGATTGAGGACTTAGAAACATGTTTAGCTTCCTTGACTTGAAGGTATGGTGAGAATCTTGATTGCACAAATCCTATTTTATCTATCTTGATGATGTTCTCCTTATGTTGGTAAATAACTTGTGTGCTTTTCTTTGGTGTAGGTGCTTATTTGTGTTTGACCATGAATGATGGTCTTGATGGTCATAATTTTGAATGTTGATTATGCATGATGATCTTGAGCATGGTTGATTGATATGCATGACCTTCATTTAACATGTTGCATGATCCCCATCCCCTTTGATATTGGTTATGATGATATTTTTGCTTGATTAATTGGATTGAACTAGAAAGATGCTTAAGGACGTTAACTGGACTAACTAAAAACATGGTTAAAATGATAAAAAGTGAACCAAAGATGCTCAAAGGTCGAATCTCAATATCTAGGTGGTTTGGGTACCTAATCACTTCCCCAAGTTATACCTAATTTCTAAACTTGATCTCTAATATGGTAAAGATGAATTAGACCTTCTAAATGACTTAGATAGGTTAAGACTTTGCCTTGTCCAGATTCTTATCTTGACTAAAGTTGGGTGATGACTCCACATTTCTTTAGGGATAGTACTAATGCATTGTCCCAACTTGGTCCCTCATTGACCACTACTTGGACAAAAGGGCTTTAAACTGTTTAGTCTCATAATTCGCATAATTAAAAGGTCATTTTCCTCTAAATTTATGAAAGTAATGTGTAAATTTTGGCTTGAATTGAATCTCATGAAGAATAATTTATGTTTATAGACAAATGATTAAATAAAAAAAAAGCAAAGGAAGAAAAAAGGTGAAGCATAACCATGCGCATAATCGTCCCTTAGTGAGGACCAAAGGGCATTAAGAAGAAGCATGACTATGAATCCAAAGCATAGTCGTGCCTCCCTTCGAAAAGAATAAGCAAGAAGGATTACGCAAAAGCATGGCCATGTGCATGGTCGTGCATAAAAAGGGCAAAATATGAAGATCAAGTCACAACCAAGAAGCACGATCGTACACATCCAAAACTCAAAAATGGGACTTTTTGTTTCCCTTCCAAAGTTTCCTTTTGAGGACCTTTAAACTTCCTACTTTGAAGAAGACCTTATGGGCATTATTCAAAGAGGCAAATCATGAAGAAATTGAAGGAGGAGAAACCCCTCAAAAGTCTTAGAAGAAAGAAATTTTAGAGAGGAAAACAATTAAAGGAGAAAAAAACAAGGAACCTAAAGGAAGACAATCAAGGTGATTGAAGAGGGAGTTTATGGCTTCGATTAAAATTAATTTGTTTGATTTATTTTCTTTTCTTTTCTTTATTATGCACTAAAACCTTAAAAGCTACGATTGTAAATGGATCTTATATGACCTATATTGGTTTTCCTTAATCTATATCTTTTTGGTTTTATTTATTCTTATGTTAGTAATTATTGAATGATTCATGCATTGATTGACTGGTTATTAATAATATTTAGTTCCATGAGCCGACTATTAAGAGATGTTTTTTCGTAGAACGGACCCCTTTACAATTCTCTTATTTTGTTGTGAGTAGAGAAATCTTAATAGAACATTGCTATCCTTGGAGTCTTGATTAGTAAGATAATCACATGTTCCCTAGCTTTTGTGTTGAGAGACCTCTAACTTAACATGCCTTTGTATGTTAGTTAATACTCAAGAGAGATTGATTAATTACTATGGAGACTCGATTGTGGTATAAGATGGATAAACCAAATAGACAAAAATTAGGAATCCTTTAGAAAGTTTCTAATTGAAATTGAATCCTTAGCTACTCTTTTCCATTAATTATTTTCGATTGCTATAAGAGTTTATTTTATTTCCTTATTTATAGTTTTAATTGTCATTCAATATTGGTTCTCTTGATAATATAAGACATAAGAAACTTAGTGCTTAAATTCTATCCTTATGGAAATGATATCCGTACTCACAAGTACACTATATTATTTCTAACCTATGCACTTTCATATCTATCGCACGCGTGTCATCACAAACTCGGTTGAGGCCTGAAGGATCCTTCATCAATCCCAACATGAGCCACTATTTGGGGCTATCACCAATAAATGACCTGTATCCTTTCGATCCCCTATTGATTGATAAAAGGATGGAGTTACAAGTAAGATTCCACTAGTTCGAACAAAATTTTGAGGTGCTCATAGTGGTGACTCCACTAGAGACTTGAAATTGACTTTGCATTCAATCTTTGGTTCACTTTTACCATATTAACTTTGTATTTGATTAGTCCAATTGCATTAATATAGCCTTCAAACTTCACTACACATACTAGGTCTGCCTTTACAAAATCGATGGGTTTGTAAAGTTGAGACTTAAACTCCATTCGAACTTAAGAGATGGTAAGGAGGGTTCATCATTCATAAGTCCAGTATTTTTAAGTATATCAAATAAGAGGTTATAACAACCGTCCCCAAGTTTGTGGGAGCCATTGACTACGACAACTATCTCAACCATCTAGGCACATATATGAGCTAATAACACCTTAAAATATGATACCTATCTTGTTTGCATTTCTTCTTCAAAAGAAAGGTTAAAGTCCTTGAAGGACATAATTGGGAATCCCTAATGTAAATACCAATGTTACCTCATTCCCCTCGAAGTAATTATCCTCTATGTAAATATTTGTATGTACGTTCTCCTACCCCATTATGTCCAAAGTTTTTGCTTTCCATGTAAATACTCATTACATCCCCTGCCTTTCTGGTAAGAAAGATTTCATTTCCTTATAAATCCTTTCTTAAGAAATGTAAAGAGTTCCATTTCGTGTATATCTTTTTGTTATAGTGCTCATGTGTATAAGTTATTTTGGGACTTTGACCTTTCTTGTTCTAAGGCGACTGTGCATATTCTTTACCCCTTATTAGTAGAAGAATGAGAGTCTACCTAGGAAAGAGCCTCTAGACCTCTTGTGTGAGAGGAATAAGGTTGGGAGGATCTTTTGCTAATAATGTGTGCATTTCATGCATACATGCCTTCTTTACTTATTCATGCATCATACTGATAACCCCTATCTTGTAGTCATCACAACTTTATCTAAACCCTCATGGAAGAGAAGGGGCAATTGACTAGCTAGGAAAGGCAATACCTCAAGCCCAATCCAAAGACCAGAACTGATCATGAAACCCACAATACCCTTAAAAGTGCTAGAAAGGATGATGGTCGAGTTTAACCACAAGATGGTCATTGAGGAGGTAATAAACACTTTAATGAGATTCTGAAGAAGGCACAGTCATCCATTGGTAGGATAGATAAAGAGAAAACACATATGGAAGAACCACACCTTGTGGTGATTGATGGTGATTTGTTTGGGATGACAGGGTGCCATGAGAGCAAGATGGCTAAGGAAGTAGGAAGTACTACTATTATCTCGATAACCCTATAAAAAGTGAAAATGAGAGTATGTGATTTAATGACTTTGCTAAGCAGTTAGAAAAGATACAAATGACTTTGGGAGCTAAAAGAGTGGAGAAAGGAACTAATATTAAAGAGTTGCTCACCCATAAACCAGAGAAACTACCAACCAACTTTTGAATGCTCTAACTCCCAAAATTCATAATACCCAAAACATAAAGAATCATGTCTGTTCATATGTCATAGTTATGAAGGCATCTAGGGTACCCACCAATACCATGTTAGAACTTTTTAAACTGTCATTAGAGGGATTTGTTAAGACATGGTATTTCAATCAGTCAAAGACTGTCAAGAAAGATCAGACAGAATTGGCAAAGGCTTTTGAGAAACATTATGCATGTAATTCAAATTTAGAGATCACCTTTCAATACTTGTAGTCCTTAAAATAAAAGTTTGGGGAAAGTTTCATTTATTATATAAGAAGGTGAAAGAAAATAGCCTCTGAGATAACTATCGGGCTGATTGAAAAATAATAGGTTTAAATGATTATTAAAGGAGTATTACTCAGTATTAGCACCAGAATTAAGGGTATGTTAATGCAAAATTTCAATGACCTTAGAAAAGGTGGTTGGCAAGTTGAAAAGTTGGAGACCAGTCAGAACGATAGTATGAGGGAAGAAGGAGTGCCCCATCTTAGCCATAAGAAAAGGGAAACAAGACAACTGACATGAGTGTAATTAAGGCTTTGAGGTAGTTTACAAATTTTAAAATGCATTTGTCTAAGGTATTTGAGAGATTACAAAAGAACGAGGTACTAAAGCCTCTAACACCGAGACCACCTCCTAACCTACTGCTAAGGGAGTATGACATTAATCCATACTATGCTTTTCATCAAGGAGCTGGGCATAAGACTAATGACTATTATAGGTTGAAGCATGAAATTTTGGATCTTATTGATAATAAGATGATTGTTCAACCCAATGTTGGAAGACCGAGTATAAGGAAAAATCCTATCCCAAACGATCATAGTATTCCACTTCCAACCAAGTGACATTTTTGATAGATTTTGGAGTTCCTAAAAAAGTTGTTATAACCACCATTGAAAAAGTACCAAAGAAGGTTATAATGGTTTACCCCATTAATCCATGGGATAGCTTCGATTAAGCGTTGGAAGAAGTGGAGAGGAAAAGAATGATTAAGTTATGGGAAAAGAGTGACGAGGAGAAAAAAAAGAGGAATATGTGAGCCATTTAACACAAAGCCAAAAGTATTACCCTGATAGAGAAGCTCTTAAGGAACCAAGGGTAGAGAAAGAAGGAAATAAGCTTATAATGAAGGAGAATGAGGAAGATAGCCCCATTTTGAGATAGTTAAAAAGGATGTCAGCACCAATCAGTATGGCATAAGAAGGCCATGGTGGAAGCTCTGTTGAGTTTAATTATCTCTAAGGAAGCCATACCAAAGGATGTCATTGCTTTGGTCACCCATAAAGGGAAAATCACTTTCTCTAATGAACATTTGCCATTAGAAATGAGGGATTATAATATGGCTTTATTCATAAGGGTCGAGGTGAAGCAGAGGCATACTATATATGTGATGGTTAATGATGAATCAAGGATTAACATTTGTCCTTTAAAGCTTTTGCACAATTTTGGTGTGTGAGAGAAGGATTTGGAAGGGCTTATGATGATAGTAGAAGGCCAACTACTGGTGTATTCAAAATAATTGTAAAACTAGGATTGTGGAAGCAATAATGAAATTTATGGTGTTGGGCATCCTTATCACCTTCTTACTACTTGGGAGGCCATGGTATCACCCATTAGGGGGTACCATCCATGGTGCATCATAAGATTAAGATTCCTTACAAGGGCAAAGTAGTCATTGTCTACATAAGGGTCAGGGAAATTGTCTCAACATTAAGTGTAGTTATGCCACATCTTAGAGTTTTTTAGGTTAAGAGAATTATAGACAAATGGGTTAACTCAAATGTGATGGAAATTATGAAGAATATGAACTCTATACTAGGTTAAGGATTAGGTTCTACAAGTGTGTCAGAGTTTTTAGAGATGTTGACTCAGACCACCAGAAGAGGATTAAATTATCATAAGAGAGGAACTAAGCTCAAAGTGAGAGACCTACATGGGCATCAACCTAATTTCTTCATGAAAAAAGAGGAAGTAATGGGAGAAATCAAGAAAATAGCCACTAAATAGGATGATAAGTCATTGGGTGATGACACCATAGATGATCTTAAGAAGCCATTCTTAGAAATGGGAGTTGGGGAGATAGGTTATCAAAATTATCATGATTCGTTAGACGAGGAAGATGAGAAAAAGAAGAAGAAGTAGGGATGGAAGAGAGTATACATGGATCATATCAATCTACAGTTTTGTATGGCGTATAAATAAATTAGCCATGGATTGACAAGTGGAAGATTTATGATAAGGATTATAAGCAGTATTTGTTGGACCAATGGTTCTAGGCCACAGGCAAGCGAGAAGAAACAATATGGCTTGGTGAGTCAAGATGCACCCTTTATTCAAAATGCGGATATGTTGGACTATGCAAGTTCACAGAAGGCATATACACTAGGTTAAGCTTTAATTGATATTGAGAAAATAATTGTAAGTTCCCTCTAGGACATGAGTGATGGTGAGGAAGTGCAAGGTCAAACATCATGTTTCAAACAAGTTGAGTTGAAAAGGGTGGCACTCTGAGAGAGCTTTCTGAAGTTGAGCTAGGAGACACTTAAATGAAATAGGATTTTTAAGAGGTAGTGAAAGCTACAACTAGTACAATATTTCAAAAGGGAATAAGTACTGAAGAGGTTGGTGACTTAAATGCAGCTCAAGTGACTGATAAGAAGAGGGTTGTAGAAGAAGAGAAAATCAATGTTGAAGAGACTCCTGCGAATCTGCCAGAAGAAGCTACTTTTTTTTAATACCACTAATGTCCTAATCTCTAGTCTTTTTGAAGATGATAATGTATTTATTTCAAAGTTTAAGGCAATGAATGATGAATATGCTTACTTGTATTTTGCATTTCCTAATGGTAGAATACATGATTTCATGAACATCTTTAATATTAATTCTATGTATATCACTCTATTTAATCTTGGTACATAGGAAAATTAGAATATCTTACTGATTGCTAATGATGTCACAACGAAAGAGTAGAGAAAGTTTGAACAGTTTCTTTGAAAGTATCAGATTAGTATGAGGATATGCTAGAAGTTGATTGATGAATAATATAGCATAGGATCTCAAATTAACCACATATGAGGTCGATGAAATAAAAGCTAAGACGGATGAGACTAGGGCTTAACTGGTTACAGAAAAAGTGGCTAAGTAGTTGAATGGAAAGTTTCTAAAAATAGTTGATTACCCTAAATGGTTAGAGGATGGTAGAACAAGAATGTGTGTGGATTACAAGGACCTAAATAAGGCTTACTTTAAGGATGACTTTCCTCTACCCTACATTGATGTATTAGTAGATAATGTGGCCACATGTATCATGTACTCCTTTATGGACGAGTTCTCAAGCTATAATCAAATCCTCATGGCTATCATTAACATGGTGAAGGCAACCTTTATCACCGAATGAGGATGCATTGCTATAAGGTGATGCCATTTGGATTAAAAAATATAGGGGCAACAAAACAGCGAATGGCAATTGCCTTGTTTTATGACTTGATCCACAAAAAAGTAAAGGTGTGTATGGATGACATGACATTTTGAAGCATTAGAAAATTTTTGAAGAGGGTTGACGAGTAAAATATGTGATTGAATGCTAAGAAGTATGTGTTTAGAGTCACATCTAGTAAGTTATTGGGACATATGGTAAGTGAAAAAGGTATTGAAGTAGATCCAGATAAAGTAAAGGCCATCTAGGACACCTTGTGCCTAAGATAGAGAAAGAAGTCTGAGATTTCTTGGGTCACCAATAGTAAATTAGCAGATTCATAGTCAGGCCCACTCTAAGAACTCAACCATATTGCCATGGACTGGGTTGAGCTCACTAACCACCACAGGCTCCAACCCTTTGGAAGTAAAAGTGCAAGCTCATTACAGGGGTAGGTTTCATGGGCCTTCGATCATCCTTTAAGCCCTGTGATGGAGAATCATCCCCTGAAGTACCTCATGCCATGAAAATGCCCATATCATTTCCTCCGCCATCAAGATCGTCCTAAATAGAGCCCCGATCATCCAAGTTTGATAAGCGATCTTGTGTAAAACTAGTTGTTCTCTTGGTATAAACTATAAAGCTATTTGAATCTTCTCCTCCTTTCACTACCTATAACATGTCTGAAGGTCGACGTAGAAGAATAGGCCGAGCATCTAGTCCTTTGTGCCATCAAAGGACCCATTCCCCTAAGTAGCACTCTTGCAAGAAGGGTAAACCAACATGCACCACCCAAAGGAGTGAGCCTTTACCTCCACCACCTTTGCCTACTAAGCAGCAACGAGCCTCATCCAATCCAAACAAAGCTGTAAAAGAAAACAACCATGACTTATCATTGTAAGTATACGATCAAGTTTAAAAAGTAACATAAAAAAATTAATGATCATTTCTTTTTGTAGGATAAAAGTACTTGGTCCAAAATAATGGTATTCAGATGGCCATGTCTAACCTCAATAGGAGACTCTTACTGGATAGTGGTGCTCCACCTCACGAATTGCAGATAGCAACCCACCATATTGAGCAAAGTGTTACTACCTTCCAATAAGCCTAACTCTATGACCCAAACTTATTAGCAATACACAAAATTAGTTTAAAACAATCAAAAAGAAATAAATTAATGAAAAAATAAATTCAGGAAATACTTATAATGAACAGTTGTCGGACGCCTTCCATGTAGGACTGGACTCTATTGCACTGATCTAGGAACTGATATACATAAGCTAGTGCAACAAACCCCTAATTGAAATGACAGACGAGATGAGCCCTAGGTCCTCCACTGTTGACAACAGGTAGAGCTCCACTACATTTGACGGGTTCAAAAATAGTGTCCCCAACAGGCTGTAAAGTATAAAGCAATGCGCCTACTGATCCACCACCTTTTGCGAATTATCCTCAAAAGTAGTGGTGGTACTGGCCTTGAGGTTGACTATTCGAAGGAGATACTCCCCTTCGTCTCTGGAACACAACCTATAAGCTAAAAGACATAGTGCCTCTATAATACAGGCTTGTGCATCCCATAATTAATAGAAAGAGGGATACCTAAAAACCTGATCTTAGTCAAGAACGTGAAATCTCAAAGTGTGATCATCACCCCCTTATCAGTGGCAAGTGAAAGTGTGTGTGGTGTCCATCCATCACTCTACTAATGCTTGAGTCATGGTTAAGTCAATTCGTGGGACCTTTTTTAATAGTGTTAAGAGAAATGACATAAGGTCAGTCTCTTTAAGGCAAACAATGACTTAAGGATGCAATTGCCTGAGCCAAATCCAAGCTAGCTAATTGCTCTACATCCTTTATTGAAGGAGATGTTGCCTTATAAGAAAAAAAAGAAGCAATGAATAGATAATTAAGCAAACATTCAAATCTCATATGACAGGAAAGAAAAAGGCAAAAAAAAAAAAAAAACAAACACAATGAAAAGTCATGTATAAACATGCAAATCAAGGTCTCATGAGTGGACTATGACATGAAATGTTCTCTGAGAGTAGTGCAAAAATTAGATTCCTTTGCTAGAAAGGATAAGACACTTCAAGCATATTCAAGAACATTAGTAGCTATAAGAGGGCTATTGTAAACATCTAAAATGCACTAGTATCTACTAGAAAATAGCAAAAAAAAAAAAAAAAACAATAAAATAAAAACGACATAGTACCTATTAGGGCGTTGCTAAGACACCTAGTATTTGTTAAAGTGTTGTTAGGATACCTAGTACTTGCTTGAGAGCTATTGGAAGCACTTTAAACATCTAGAATGTCATGGTACCTACTAGAGTGCTACCAAAATAATACCTAATACCTACTAAAAGCTGCTAGGATGCTAGTGCCTGCTTGAAAGCTGTTAGAGGCATAATGAATGCACCAATACTTACTAGAAAGCTATTGAAACAAAATTTATTACTCATTTAAGGTGTTACTAAAGAATCATATCCTTATCAATGTGTACACTTCTACATTGCTTTATTGAGCCTTGTTGAAATGACATTTTCCAAGCACCACAAAGTAGGGCCAAACTGTAAACATTAGATTATGGACCTAAGGATGTGAACCTGATGATGAAAGCTATTATTGTTCCCTAAAACGCAAAGGGAATTGTAAAAGAAAAAAGGAAAGAAGGCCCTCAGAAGTCTTAGATTAAGTCTTAAACCAAGCCCAAACCCACTTGGCCCAAATACTTAAATTTTCCAGCTTTACTTTAATGGGTTGTATAGCTAAGCCCTGAACTCTTGCTAGTAAAAAATTCTAGAACCTCAACCATTGTATATTATTTGGTTATACAACCAACCATGTGGGTTGTACAATTAACCACTTAGCTGTGCAAGCCATTATGAAATCTTAATTTCAAAACCTTTATGGTCTTTATTTGGCATGGGTGATGACTAAGTTACAACTAGAGTTATCTAAGCAGTGATGGACCTCTCTCTATCTAAATAGCTCTCATTTTGAGGAGAGAGGAGAGGCTTGGATAACCTTAACAAAATTCTACCAAAATCGCTACTCAAAACTCTAACCCCATAAAAACTAAACACCTAGCCCATTGCACCAAAGATCCAAGGTAGAAGTGAGACTTTTGCATTTCTTTCTTAAATATTTTCATTGCATTTTAAAGGATCAATCCATAAACGAAGTGCCTCTGAGGGCAAGAAAGGCATTTAAGAGCATCCAAGGAACCCCATCACTCTTTTCTTCCCCTCCTTATTTTCTTTCCTTTCCATTTTTAAAAACCCTATTTAGGTGAACTGTATAGACTTCTTATAGTCAGTATAAACCATTAAGTAAGTTGTACAAATTATTAGTTGGTCTATCTTGCCTATTATGACTGAAGAATAGTTTGCAAAATTGCTCTTTTCTCCATTCAGGTTATTTTATTTTTTAGGCTTCTAAATGATGTCTTAGGAGTCCTATTGATAGAATAGGGGTAGGTTTTGTAACCTAGGACCCTTATTCAACCAAATCAAGGGGTAGTGATCAATTTTAAATGGTTTCATGTTTTCATTGTATTGGGTATTCTTATTTTTCTTCACTAGATTATTTAATGTGATATGTGTTTTCTATTTTAAAACCATTTTAGGCTATGTCCAAGTGATGAATCCTTTATCCCTATGACCTTGGGAGTTTTGTTATAAATATTAATATTTTGGGTGGTTACATAATTAGAGTTGGAGGGGAAATCTCCACACTTACTAATCCTTTTGGTGTTTATTAATGCTTGGCTTTTTATGAGCACCATGTGGAGGAGGGTTCAACAACCTTAGGATACTCATTATCAAGATTCTTGCCTTAGGACTTTAAGATGCTTTAATTTGCATTTACATTTCATGTTTATTATTCTTTTTGCCTCATGAGTCATGCATTTATTCTTCATTCATTACCATTATTACCATGTGATTCATGCTTCAAACTTGTGTAAGGCTTAAAGGATCTTCAATTGATCCCAACAGAAGCCACTATTCGGGGTTATTACCAACTTACGACCTTTTTTCCTCTTAATCCTCTACTGATTGATAAAAGGATGAAGCCAAACAATATTCCACTTATTTAGGCAAAATCCTGAAGTACTCCCATAACCTTTCTTATTAACTTTTGATGTGGGATTTGCTAACATTTCTTTTTAATTTTTTTATGCAGGATTTTCAAACTAATCTCTAAGCACCTCAAGTTAATACCTCTGGACATTCTAAGCACCTTAAGCCCTCAAGCTAACACCTCTAGGCATTCTAAGTACCTCAAGCTGACACCTCAGTTGGAATGTTACAATCTCCCCTCATTAGGTTTGTGATGTCCTTATCACAACTTTACTTACAATTGGGCTCATACCACTAGAGTGCTTAACTAGGCTTAGTTAGGATGTAACCCCTATGTATTATAGTTCACTAGTGTCTTAGGTGGCTTTACCTCATCTCTAACTATAAGAAGCCATTTCCTTGCAAGTCCATCAGTTTTGTGCAAATTTCTAACCTATGGCGGCTTTGATACCAATTATAATATTGTCCTGCGTAATCTAGAAATAATGGTTAAACCATGTGACCTAAAATAGTTAACCCAATTACTATAATAGTTTAGCTCAAATGTATTTATGCTGTTAATCTTTCTTGTTAACTTTTTATGTGATATTTCCAAACTAATCCTTAAGCACCTCAAAGCTAACATCTTTAGGTATTTTAAGCACCTCAAGTTGACAACTCAGTTGGAATGTTACATCTCATATCTATTTAAGTGGGCACAACATTAAACTTACGAAAAGGGCTATAAGTGTTAACATGTATCATCATCAACTTATATAATTGTTTCATAACGTTTTATATTTCTCTAGTCAGATATTTAATTACTTAAAATTTTTAATTTCTAGCAAGCCAACCGTTTGTTATAGTAGGCCATTAGGCATTACATGGGTGTATAGTGTTAAACCTTCATTAAATATAATCATTTTAATTATAATATATATTTTATGAAATGATATATTTTGCTTTACTATATAATTATATGTAAATCTTTGTAACTAGTTATATATTGTATAAAATGTTAGATATTTTTTTTACCTCCTTATTTTTACTCGACCTTTTAATTTTAGCATTTATTATTCCTTAAATAGGTATTATATGGTAATTTATCTATCCTATTATTTTTTGTAGGAAATTATGATCATTTCTGTGTCAATTGAGGTAGTTCTTTTTGTATTGGACTAACTTTTATTTTAGAGTTTTAGGTAAGTGGTAATTATAGTACATAATATATATTTTTGTCCCTTTTAAAACTTCTTAAAATGAAATTTTTTTTTGGAAAAATATTTTTTCTCAAAAATATTTAGTATGAAAATATTTTTTCTTAGCATGAAAATATTTGAATAAATAAGATTAGACCATAGTACTTTGAATGTATTTCATAAAATATACATTTTTTTTTTATATATAACCCTTTATCAAATTAACTTTATTGCTTATTATAATTACTTATGAATGATTAGATTAAATAATTGTTAAATATTTTGTGCATTTAGAGTACATAGACTTCAACGAATATCTTTTAAATTATTTGAAATTTCATTCTATATTTTGAACCTGTAGTTTGATATTGTGAAATTGATTGCTTGAATATAGTTGGTTTAATTTATTGATTTTGGAGTATTTGAACTTTGATATGATTTTTGAGTACTATTTTACAACACTACTTTTGATATCTGAATTTATGTGATTTAAATTTCTATTTATAATCTTATATCTGTTTTGAATGAGTTTGGATTTTAAACGATTTTTAGTATTCAGTTATTTGTATATGATTATCTATTATCTAGCTCTCACCGTGTGGAGCATCACAACAATAAAATTGCATTATTTATTATCATGCATCATAATTTATTGAGTATTACGTTAGAATTACACATTAATATCTATGGAATAGGTGATCTGTATCTGACCTGGTAGTGCGACTTACCATCTATGTCATCGATGATGTGGACTCTCATCACCCTGAAGTATTATACCGAAAGATTTCATTTGAAATGTTTTATTAGTTTAAATGAATTAAAAATGATTTAAAAGTCTTTATTGGTTTGAATGCATAAACGAGATTTTAGTTGTTTATAGCATTAACGTATTTAGAAATATAAAACTATCATGAAATTATTCAAGCATTAACCTATTTTTATTCTATTGTGTGCTATAATTATCATTCATTCAGTATTAGCTCAATCCATGTCTACTTTTTTTTTTTCAATTTGCAGCTGGTCCAAACCTTGGTATGCTCTTCCTTGGAAGATTTATTTTTATCTATTTTTAACATTTGTTGGGTATGCCATAACTCTAATTTATTTTCTTCCTTTGGCTAACTTTTGTTGTATTTATTTGGATGATTTATTTGATTCTATTATGTAGAGACTTCACAGTTTTTTTTTTTTTTGAGATTTTATCAATATTTCTAAATTGTTATTATTAAACCTTCAAATATTAGCATGTTAAGTTAATAAGTATTGATTTCTTTTAGCATTCTTTAGTAATATATCTTATGTTTAGGCTCACATGAAATAATATAACATTAATTTATGCATTCGTCACGCTCTGAATTGGGATTGTGATAGGTTAGTTGCTTACTCTAGAGCATCGAATATGCATGAGGAGGAAGTGTTTCACTTGTGGATTATGTCATGGCCAAACACAATCTTTCTACAAATGTTACCAAATATTATTTCCTTAATTTTCTCAAATTGGTAGTTCAAAAATTGATAGATCTAGTCAGTAAAATAAATATTAGATTTTGTAATTTGATAAAAGCTTATATGTTAACTTGCAGTTAATTAACCTTTCTATACAAGAAAGACTAACTTAGACAATACCAAAGCCACAAGCAATACAAACAACTCAAGCATAACAAAACCAAAATATAAAAAGATGTTATAAACTGATGAAGCTATAAACACTATAAGCTTTTTTTTTTTTATAGATATAATTGAGCAATTTTATTAAACATAGTAATTAGAAGGGGAAAAACATAACATTGTGCCACAATACTACCCAAGCTAAAAGGCCTACCTAAATATACCTAAAAGGATCCTAAATGTAACACATTGTTATGTGAAAAAACCCCTTAAGAACCATACAAGACTTGATGAACCATAATAAAAACACCTTATAACAGTTTACAAAGCTTGAACTAGCCTAAAATAGTGAGCAAAACAAACTCAAGCCACCTTGAACAAATACCAGCTAGCCAATAAATAGAATACAACAATATCAATCAATCTAGAAAACTAGTAGAGCCATATAGTCCTTCATAAGTATCCAAACTTGTAAAGCATTACCTAATCCATGCAACAAGTTTGTTAGTCATAGAACTTTTTGTCATTAATATTAATCATCTCCTTTGGACTCATAAAGTTGCATTGATAATCTATTTCTTCTTTATATTGGTCTTGCATTTGAATCTAATTGGTCATATACATCTATTATAAGCAAAATCACTTATCATCTTGTTATAGTTCTAACCTTCCTAACAATGATCCAATGAACATTTTTAATGCAAGGAGGAGCAGTAAGAGATCCTACACATCTAACATATATTCTACCACCTATCTTGATCCTCATTGAATTAACCATATCCACCATTGCATTTTCTTGTTTAGAACTAGCCACATATATTAACTACTTTAGATGACAAGAAAGAGTCAAGTCTTCCAATTATGTACATAATCCTAACCAAAACAATCTTTTCATCTAAGCTTTCATAAACCATATGCATCTTTAATGCAAAACTCAAATACAATGTAGAATACAACTCAACACTCTTATCTTTTATGTTTAAAATAATGCAAAAACTTATTACCCAATTTAAACACTTTCGTAGCAATGTTAATAGTAAGTATGTTCTCTTCTATGGTAATTAAACATAATCCAACATCAGAAAAACAATTCACTTACTCTTTCGATCATAACAGTACACTATATGTCTACCAATCAACTTTCCACACATTGCTTCTACACCACTTAACCGTGACCTTTAGAGATGATACCAATTCAAAACTATAAATCTCTGACAGACCATTGGTCTTAGCAAAGTCAAGTGACTTAACAAAAGCTTAAATCACAATAATTTTAATATCCATTTTATCCACTATAGTATATAACATCACAATAATATAGTTATCATCCTTTCTTAACACCTATCTGATGCAAATTCATGCATTATTCTCTACACACTCCGTAGTAATTTTCCATTTAAAAGCATCAGTAACAAACACATAATTTAGGGGGGGATATATTCACCATATTGATTCTTGCATCTTTCCTTACCAACATCACCTCTTTAAAACCATTTTAATGATGGAGACAACAATCTATGTTGAAAAGTCTCCATAAGACAACTTATCTCAATCCATTAAGAAATCTTGTACAAGATAACCTCAAAGAGATTTACACCATCATTGATGTTTGGTTAAACACCATTCTATTTCTCTCTAACCAAATAGTCTAAATAATAGCCAAAAAGCTTAACAACCATTATTTTTTTTCTAACCCACTAACCAATAATTGTTATTCACTACACATAAAGATCACATAAGTTACTTGGAATACAATAGTCAATGCCCCACCATCTGAAAAATTTCATCCATATCCTCCATGTTCAATCATACCAAACTAAAAGGTGATTGATGCTTTCCTTACCACATCACAAAAGGGACACCAAATTGCACTTGCTTTACTTAACCCAAGTTTGCCCAATCTTTCTTTCATCGCAATCCTTCCTTTGCATGTCATTCATAAAAATATCTCCACTTTAGGTGGAGCTAGGCTAGATTCTAGCTTAAACTTCATATTGGTTGAATTACTTTCATTATTCAACACCATTTCCCTTTTTTTTTTACATAAAAATCTAATAGAGAAATTGCTCGATGTTTCAAATTTCTAGACTAACTTATTAGAATAATCTCTTTTTGGAACAAATCATGCTAATAGCTTAAGTAAATGCTTCATAAGATCCTTATCGCACCCAAATGGAGTTCTCCTCCATATGAAATTCCACTTCCAGCATCCATTAAGCCAATTCTCCATCTTCGTGATAGTTTTATCCTTATCTAAAGAGGTTGACATTAGTCTGGAGAATTGATTGCTATTACACATTTGTCCACACCAGACATCTTTCCAAAATAGTATATCTTTGCCATCATCAAGCTAGAAAAGACATCCTTCTTTAAATATGCTACTAAAAGTGTCTGATACTGATGCTGCTTAACAAATGTCTCTCCAAACCTGAGATTGTAGTGCATGGGGATTTAATCCATCATTTCCCATCAAGGCATACTTTTCTTTGATGATACATTTCCACAAGGTTTCAGACTTATCTATAAACTTCCACATCTATTTTAATAGCAAAACTTATCTATTATTGATCCCACCCTAAGGTCTCCTAACTATTTAGCCTTAGAAATCACATCTCAGCTTACTAGACACAATTTCTTTTGTTTGCCACCACTTCAAAAAGAAATTTCTCTAAATCCCAACCAATTTTATAGCCAAATAAGAAGGAATTTTGAACAAAAATAAATAATAAAGTGTGAGGCTATTAAGTACCAATTTTATGAGAACCAGTCACCTAGCTCTTGATAATAGTTTCCCTTTTCATTGTGCTAGTTTGTTCTTGAATTTTTCAATAACCAAATCCCATACATATGCTTTTTTTTAATTGATACCTAGTGGAATACCCAAGTATTTTGTCGAAAGCTCATCCCTTTTGCAACCCAGGTAAATTATAGATGAAAAAGGGTTTGCAACCTCTTTAATACAATAAATACAAACATTATAAGCTTACTTATTGCTAAAAATAAGATCTCATGGCCAATAGTAATAACTCAACACATGGAAGTTTGAACAAATAGGAGAATAAAAACCTAAAGTGATGCCTTAAGGAAATCTTATTATATTAAAATAAAAGCTTGTTCTACAACTTGAAACTCAACAAAAAGAAAACTAATACAATAAACTGTAGATTGAAGCAATATTAATGAAAAACATAATAAATAAATAAGACTAAACTAAATATAAATTTAAAGCACAATAGTATTATTTTTATTATATTTGAGAGGTTGTAAACCCTTTTTCATTTATAATTTGGACATTTATAGGCTTCTTTGTATTTAGAGGTGAAGGAAAGGAAGAAAATGTTTCTTTTCTTTATAGGACCAACACATGGCTAAAGTACATTATAGAATCCTTTTTTCATAAAATATACTAATGATCCCACTCTTTATATTCTTCCACACCTCAGTTGGTGTTTAACTTTCTTTGCCCATCTCACGCTGTGTCTGGTACCTTATCTCGCTACCGAGTGTTACCAACTAATATGCTTCTCCATTTGTTGCACTTCAATGAGACATATGGATGAGAGATGAAAAAGTTTTGATGTAAACAATAACATATTAATAGCATTAAATAAGGTTCAACAATAATACATCTGTTGCTCGTGTCTAGTAAGTGAGAAATTAAGCATTTTAATGTCTTTCCTCTCTCATAGTTTTAACCATTCCTAATTTTTAAGTGAACTCCTTTTTTTAATAAAAGGCTTAATGGACTAAACTTAATACTCTCCACTTCTCAAAAGCAGTGGTGGAACTAGGGGGCTTGAGGGGTTTCAGCCTCCCTAGCAGCCGATTAGATAATGGAAAAGGGATATGGTAGGGGGCTTAGCCCTTACCATTAGGGTGAGTAAAGTCAAGCTGAAATCATGAAATTGAACCGAACCAATCAATTCAGTTCAGTTTGATTATTAATATTTAAATTTTTATTTTTGATTTTTAATTCAATTTATATGACTAAGAATCAAATAAACCTAACCAAAATAAGACAAATATATATATATTTTTTGTAATTTTATAATGCCTTTAAGGGCATTTATGTCTTTCACCCTACAATTAAAGAAGCCCTACCTCTTCTTAAGTTTTTCTGGTCGTTCTCATTGTTCTTCATCTTTTTTCTACTTATTCTCCTTCTTCATTTTTCCTTTGGTTTTTCTTCTATTTTTTCTTTTATTTCTTTCTACTAAAACACATTTAATACTTCACTAACATGAATCATTCCTCTTTTTTTAATTTTCTTTTTTCTCTTCTCATCATCCTTAGGTAGAAGAGAGATTAGCGATGGCTTTTGATATGATAACAAGATTAAAATAAAGGAAGAGGTAGATCAAAGGAAAAAGGTTGAAATGAAAGTGGGTAGACTAAAGAAACAAGATTAACGTAATAACAAGATTGAAACAATATTGAAATGGCTCTTTCTCTATCTAGGTGAATCAAAGAAACAACTCTTTCTTCACTTAACTGTAAGGGATGATATTTCATTTTTTTAGTTCAAAGCATAATTTTTTCATAAATTTGTATTAACATTTCTTTTGATGTAATATGGCTATTTCTCCATTTATTAACTTTCCTATTGTTGGATCATTTTTAAAATTTTTCATGTTATAAATTCTTATTTGGTTGTATGGATTTTTTTTATTAATTATGTTGTAATTTGAAATTCAAATCCAATTCTATTCTTCAGTTTTTCAGTTTGTTTGATGAGTTTTTTAGTATGATTAATGAGTTTGTTTGATGGGTCTTTTCAATCTGTTTGACACTACAAAAAAAAAAAAAGAAAATCAAATCAAGCCAATTTTTTTGGTTTAGTTTAACTCGGTTTTATAAATATTTCAGTTCAGTATGGTTAATTCTAAATATTTTTTGATTTATTTAGTTTTACCTTATTTGGTTTGGTTTGAAATGAACCAACCAAATACTCAACCCCACTTACCATGGTGAGAGATAAAATCAAGAGGGGGGCTGAAAAAAAAAAGAAGGGTCCCCTAAAATGAAATGTTTTTTTTTTTTGTATTTTCCTCACTCAAAATGACACCATTTTGAGTTAGCGAGAAACCAAAAAAAAAATATCACTTACTCAAAATAGCGTTGTTTTGAGTAAGTGAAAAAAAAAAAAAGAAGATCCATAGGTTTAAACGACCCATCTCTCCTCCTCCCCCCCCTTAACACACACACACACACACACACCACTTTCCCTTCTTCTCTAGATTTCTTCTCCCTCAAAACCCTAATTTTTCTTTTTTTTTGCTTCTCACCTAATCATCGCCTTTTTCTCCAAAGAATATTCAACCTACTTAAGAATTTAATTTTCATCAACCTTTTAGGCTAAAATATCAAGTATTTGAAGAATTTTGCACTCAATTTTAGATTCAACATTCTAACATTCTTTTAAAATTTTTTTATATTTTTCACTTTTCTCTTTTTTTATATTTAATTCACTTAGTTTTACATTAAAAATGTGACATTCACTTATTTTTTTTTGTATTTCTTAAAAATTATGAAGATTGAATTTGAAATAATAATCCTAATTTAGAAATAGGAAATTTAAATTAAAAATATATTGTAAATTAGGAACTCTAATTTGGAAATAAAAAATTAAAATTAAAATTATATTATGAATTGTGAATTACAAATTCTAATTGATTTGTTGTGAATTAAAAAAATTGTGAAGTTATAGTAAAAGAGAATTTATTATAAATTTATTGTGAATTAGAAATATAAAATTTAAATTAAAAATAAATTATGAATTGTGAATTATAAATCTTAATTGATTTATTGTGAATTAAAAATATTGTGAAGTTATAATAAAATATAAATTTTATTATAAATATATTAAAATAATTAATTTATTGTGAATTAAAAATAGAAACTTTAAATTAAAAATATATTGTGAATTGAATTGAAAATTTATTGGTTTGTGAATCACGAATTGTGATTGAAAATTTATTATTTTGTGAATTATTTTTAAGTCACATGAATTTATTTTGATTGCTTATCTATGGTAGAATATGGAGAAGTTTTTTAAACGAATCCACAATATTGAGTTTTTGAATGAGCCTAATTCTTTTGAAAGGAGTAGAAGTAGTAGAAAACAATCTCATGTAAATTTTAATTTAGATAACTTTGTTAATGATCCAAGGTTACATAAACCAATCAAGGAGTTTGATGTTGCTATTAGAGATCAAATCCGAAGAGAGTACTTGACTGGAGGTTCTTGTCAACTAATTTGCCATAATTATCTAAACACTTAGTTTGGTAAACAAACAAGAAGTTTTTAAGATGGATAGCTTAAAAAGTTTGTGTGGTTGGAGAATAACATATCAAAAGATGCGATATTTTATTTTTGGTGCTATCTTTTCAAAGCTCCAAATAAAGGAGGTCGATTTGTAGAATATGCGTTTATCAAAATGAGGTCAATAACTAGAAAATGGGCATTAGAAAAATTCAATGAATATGTTCGTAGTGTGAATAGTTATTACAATGAAGCTAAAATATAGATTGTGCTTTTTTAAGATCAAAAGCATATTGTGGCAAATATTTAAAAGCATAAGGGTGTGAGATGGATTTTGTTTATTGCATCCATCTAAAAAAGATGTTGGATGTGAGACGCTTCCTTTTGAAGGAAGTTTGCCTTTTTGTGGACATGATGAATCAACTAAAGGTAATTTTCTTAAGTTACTTGAGTGGTATAGTCAACAAAATGAAAAGGTTTCAAAGGTAGTTGATGAAAATTGTTGGATCTAGCTTGAAAGTTTTTTGGTAAACCAAGCTTGTTTGGATTATTACAAACACATCTAAAAGCTAACTCTTGTTTGAGTTTGTGTGTAAGATCTTGTAGGTATATCAAGTTTTTTATCAAATACATTTAAAAAGAAAAGTTTTTTGAGAAACTCTGAGTATTCAAAATCAATAAGTGTTGTTTCATTTCAATAGGCATTGTAGCTTCATCAACGGGCAATGAAGATTCTCAACAGGAATTGAAGTAACACCTAAATATAAGTTAAGGTTTCTGGACCCCTCAACCATCAACTCTCTCATGGCATGATAAACGTTAGATGCTGAGAACACTTGCTTCACAATCTAACCTTCCCAACAGGGGTTACAATTTCGCAATGGGCGTGGCTCATCGTTACCTCAATAGGTGTTGCATTTTCGCAATAGGCGTTGGACCAAACGACTTAATGTGAACAAAACACTTGAAGTCTCGACACAGACATTGGAAAAACACCCAAGCAAAGCTAAAGTTTCTAGATCCTCCAATGGAAGATACTCAAATGTTCAACAAGCATTGGGACACCATTTAATGGGCATTAAACTAAAGCCAACAACCATTGAAACACTATACAAAATCTTGAAAAATAGAGAATGAAGTTCACATCCTTTTGGAGATTTGCAACAATCATTGTCCATATCTCAGTAGGAGTTGAAGTTTAATTCTAATAGGCATTAAGAAGCTCCAACAGTCGTTGAAAGAGTTGGTGACTAAAAAATTAAGAAAGTCAGAAGAGAGGCATCTAGATAGATCTCTCTCTAACAACTAGTTTCAATGAGCATTTCAATAAAATTAATGACTGTTGAAGTTGTAATTTCACTCAACAAAGGGTGTGGATATTGTCCAACAGGCATGGAATGACCACTTTATGACATGAAGTGACAACCTTCTTTCTAACAGCTAGTTTCATGCCTTTACCTATAAAAGGACTATTTCACAATAGAACCAGGTAGAGAAAAAGGAAAAAATGATAAAAAAAATGAGTTTATTCTGTTGTGAAAACTATCTTAAACAAAAAGAGTGAAACAAGTATGCTCTAGCTTCACAGCAATATCAATTATCAAAGCTTGTATAAGACTTCTTCAAAAATAGAGTTGAATAACAAGCTTAAGACATCTCTCAAAATTCACCACCAAGTGAAGCATAATTTGTATAATCATTATTGCTTATTGCTTAAGTGTGAATGTTCTTTCCCATCTTCATATTGTAAATTCTTTAGAGAAACATTTTTAGTTTAGGAAATCTTAATGGATCTAAACCATTTTTATGGAAGGTTTAAGGTAGTACCTGTAAACTATTTCAGAAAATGGTTTTAGTAGCACTTGAAAGTCTACTTTTAATGACTTAGTAGTGGCTGAAAACTTTTGGTGTAAAGGTGATTGATAGCACTTGGAATCTATATTGTATCGAACCTCTATAAATTATTTGTGTCGATTTCATTTTATTTTCGAACTTAATTTTCAATGGTTTTTACTTGCCATTCCCTTATTCAACCCCCTCCATTCTAGGGCACCAAAGGATAACAATTGGTATCAAAGCTTATCTCTCTATTAAGGCTTAAGTGCTTAGAGTAAAGATCATGAGAAGTCTTGAGGAATCACAATCAATCCACAAGCCACCATTCTTCAAAAGAGATGACTACAAGTATTAGAAAAATTGGATGGAAATCTTTCTAGATAGTGAAACCATAGATCTATAAGACATTGTCAAAAAAGGAAGAGAAGTTTCAATTAAATTAGTTTGAGATGTTCTAGTTCCCAAGCCCAAGAGTGAGTGGATAGTAGAAGAGAAGAAGACAAACCTAAAGAGCAAATGATCTATGCACATTTTCTTCTATGCGATCCATAAATCTCAGTACACAAAGCTGCAAATATGCATATCGACAAAAGAAATCTAGGCAAAAGAAATCTGGGCCACTTTACAGACTCAACATGAAGGCACCACGAAGTGAAGAAGAAAAAGATACAAATACATATTTATATGTATGAAACTTTTGTATACTAGCTTAGTGAGACAATAACTGAGATATACAATAAGTTTATTGACATAGTGGGCTTCTCAAAACTCTTAGCAAGTCCTACTCCAATGAATATATGGCTGCAAAGATTCTATTAATTCTTCCCAAGGACAAGTGGGAAGCTAAGAAGATAGCCATAGAGGAGGCTAATAAGTTGGAATTCGTATCTCTAGATGAACTTGTGAAATAGCTTCTATCTCATGAAATCACACTTGAAAGGACATCTGAAAGCTCTGGAGCGAGAAAGAAAGATTTGGCCTTAAAAACCAAAGAGGTATGCTTTGAATCCCCTTCTTCTTCTTGCTTGCTAATATCTTCCTCTAGTGATGATGAAAACAACATTGAAGATGAACACCTTACCCTCATAACAAACAAAGTAAAAAGATTTCTCTTAAAAAGCAAAAGTGCAAGGAGATACAAGAAGAAAAGCAGTAAGAGTAAACTCATTTGCTATGGCTACAATAAGAAAAGGCACATCAAGTCAGATTGTGTAAGCTAAAGAGGAGCAAATTTCCTACTAAGAAATACACCTCTAAGAAAGACAAGGAAGTGTATAAGGTGACTTGGGATGACACAAATGACTCTAAACCTGATAAGGATGATACCAGATAAAAGCTAGACAATCTTTATCTCATAGTAATTGAGGAGATATCAGATGAGTCCTTAAGTGAGCACTCCTCCAGCAATGATAGTGACAATAATGATGAGAAAGAGGTAAATCCACTTGATTCTTATTCTAAAGATGAGTTATATTTAATTATCACCAAGCTGACCATGGAAGTTGAGACTTTCATGTCTAGCATCTCTAGTCTTAAGAAAGAGAATAAATCCTTAAAGGATTATGGTAAGAGTTAAAAGATTCTCGCTAAAGAGGTTGAGTCTCTCAAGGCTAAGAATTCCAAGCTTAAAGATAACCCCAATAAATTTACCAAAGGAAAGGAGAAACTAAACACTATTCTTGAAATTCAAAAGAGCCCATCCATAAATATGGATTAAAATATAATGCTTCCACCTCTATTGCTCCTTTTACTTCCAAAATTGTCTTTGTTAACACTAAGGAAGTTAGTGTGCCATCTAATTAGAATGGTTAAAGTTCCCATAAGGGGAAATGCCAAGACTAATGGCACAATGACTAAGTCTCAATCCATTCACACATAATTGGGATAAGCTCCTTCTATAGCAAATTTTGCCTATATGTATTACTCTTGCAAGCTTAAAAGGCAAAGTCTCTGAAGGCACAAAAATTGGCATACTCATGCGTTCTAGTTTACATTTTACATGAGAGCACCTCACATTAGAAATACTCCTAGACAATTGGCTTAAAGGAGTTATAAATCTTAGTAACACCATATGCATGCTTTTTCTAGAAATAGAACACTAGTGCATTTTAATGGTGAATGCTTCTACTATGGTGTATATAGCCACATTGCTTATAATTGCCTTGCTAGAAGGCATGATGAACAGATGGCTTGAACTAACCCTCTAGGACCCAAGAAGATTTGGGTACCTAAGACTTTAGTATCTTTGTTTTACAGATGTGCTTGAAATCCCAAGTTAGAAAGCAAGTGTGGTATCTAGATAGTGGATGTTGAAAGCACATGACAGGAGAAAGGGAGTTCTTCATACAATTAAAGAAATATGAAGGACTTGGAAATGTATCATTTGGAGACAATGATAAAGCCAAAATCATTAGCATAGGTAAAGTTGGTAAGGATGTTGACTTACCCATTCTTGATAAAGTTTTGCTTGTTAATGGACTTAAACATTATCTATTAAGTGTAATTCAACTTTGTGACAAAGGCCTCAGAGTTATGTTTGAACCACAAGCCTAATATATGTCAAGAATGAGTGACAACAAAATCTTATTCATTGGTAGGAGAATTTATAACATTCATGTAATTGATTTAAATTCTCTTGTTAACAATGATGCAAAGTGTCTAGTATCTATAGTGGAGGAAGATAAAATTTGACATAGAGGGCTAGGTCATGCAAGCATGAAACTCCTTAACAAGCTGAAAAGGAAAAACTTGGTTGAAGGACTGCCTGAAATTAAGTTTGTAAAGGAAGAAGTTTGTGAAGCATGTTAAAAAGGAAAATAGGTAAAATCTTCATACAAAGCTAAAAACATAGGAAGTTCATCTAGACCCTTTCAATTGCTTCACATGGACTTGTTTGTACCTACTAGAGTATCTAGCTTAGGAGGCATGCATTATGCATTTGTCATTGTAGATGATTACTTTAAGTACACTTGAATGTTGTTCCTTCCTCACAAGGACCATGGAGGAGAGTTTGAAAATGCAAAATTCCATAACTTTTGTGTTGAATATGGTATCTCACACAACTTCTACTCCTACAACACCACAACAGAATGGTGTAGTAGAAAAGAAGAATATAACTCTTTAAGAAATTGCTAGGAACATGTTAAATGAGTGCAATATTCTTAAAAACTTCTAGATTGAAGTTGTAAACACTTCTTGTTATATGTTAAATAGAGTATTAGTCAGGCCTTTATTAAAGAAAACACCCTATGAGTTATGAACCAATAGGAAACCTAAGATTGCATATTTTAGAGTCTTTAGTTGCAAATGTTTTATTCTAAACACTAAAGACAACCTTAGCAAATTTGACTCCAAATCTGATGAAGGAATTTTCCTTGGATACTCTATAACCAGCAAAAGGTGTAAAGTCTTCAACAAGAGAACTTTTGTTGTTTAGGAGTCTATGCATGTTATTTTTAATGAATTTGATCCCAATTCTTCAAGAAAAGAAGAAGATGTTGGTGATCTTGCAGGTTCCATAAGTGAGCTAAATATTGAAAAAGAAAGGAAGAATGTGAACAAGCCATAAGAAATGAGGGGTGAGGAAAATCCAGATCAACCTCTTCCTAATCCAAATAAAGAGAAAGCTCAATTGAAAATGGATTGTGTCTTCAAGAAAGATCATCTAAGAGATCTCATCATAAGTGATCTATCAAGTTAGGTAACAACCATATCATCATTAAGAAATGCATGCACTAATCTTGCATTTGTTTCCCTTATTTAGCCTAAGACCATATATGAGGCAATAAAAGATGAGCATTAGGTTCTTGCTATGCAATATGAACTCAATCAGTTTGAAAGGAACAAAGTATGAACCTTAGTCCCTGTACCTCTAAGACATTCCATTATTGGAACCAAATGGGTCTTTAGGAATAAGCTTAATGAGCATGGAACCATAGTTAGAAACAAGGCTCAGTTAATAGCCAGAGGTTATAACCAAGAAAAAGGAATTGACTTTGATGAAACATTTTCCCCTGCGACAAGTTTGGAAGCCATTAGGATTGTATTTGCTTCTCATATGAATTTTAAATTATATCAAATGAATGTCAAGAGTGCTTTCCTTAATGGCTACATTGATGAAAAAGTTTATGTTGAACAACCCCCTGGTTTTGAAAGCCATTACTTTCCTAACCAAGTGTTCAAGCTCACCAAAGTCTTATATGGCTTGAAGCAAGCTCCAAGAGCTTGGTATGAAAGGTTAAACAACTTTCTTGTAAAGAAAGGGTTTTTGAAAAGGTTGGTAGACACAACACTCTTCTCGAAAGAGAAGAATAAAGACTTATTACTTATGCAAATTTATGTAGATGATATTATTTTTTGTGCCACTAATGTTTACTTCTGTGAAGATTTCTCCAAAGTAATGAAACGTGAATTTGAGATTAGTATGATGGGAGAACTCAAGTTCTTTCTTGAATTACAAATCAAATAAGAAAAGGAGCAAATCTTCATCAACCAAGCCAAATACACAAGAGAACTAATCAAAAGATTTGGCATGAAGAACAACAAACCTTGTAAAACTCCAATGAGCACCAACATTAAACTAAGTAGAGATGAACATGGTAAGGTTATGGATCAAAAGTTGTATAGAGGTATGATTGGTAGTCTTCTCTATCTATTTACATCTAGGCTTGATATTATGTTTAATGTGTGCTTATAGGCAAGATATTAGTCTAATCCTAAGGAGTCTCACTTACATGTTTAAAACACATACTCAAATACCTTAATTGTACTCCCAATTTAGGACTTTAGTATCCTAAGAGTTCTTCATTTGAGTTAAATGCATTTTTAGATGTTGATTTTGCTGGGTGTAATTTAGATAGAAAAAACACTTTAGACACATGTCAATTACTATGTGAATGTTTAGTGTCTTGGAGTAGCAAAAAGGAAAATTTTATTGCTTTGTCTATAGTTGAAGCTGAGTCTGTGGCAGCAGGTCTTTATTATGCTCAAATCTTATGGATGTAGTAATAACTTATTAATTACAAGGTTATTGTAAATCAAGTAGCCATCAAATGTGATAACACTAGTGCCATGAACTTATCTAAGAATCCCGTTCAGCATTCTAGGAGTAAACATATAGATATAAGACATCACTTTCTAAGGGATCATGTTAATAATCGTGATATTGTATTTGAGTTTTTTATGCTAACCATCAATTGGCAGATATTTTACTAAACCTTTTTGTGATGAAAGGATGTAATTCATCAAAAGAGAACTTAGAATGATTGATGGAGGTACATTAAGTTAACATTAACAAGTTTTTCTCTTTCACCTTTGTTAATTCATGCATAATTTTTGTTGATTAATTGTTGATGTGTTGTGCAAATTGATTTCAATTAAATTCTTTAGATTTTATAAGCTAAAGATTTTGATAGTGTTTTGTCCTGATCAAATGTCTTTCTATTAATTGAATTCATGACTATAAGTTTGATTAATAATTTACATCAACTTAACTTTGAAAATGTTTGATCATTTGAAAATTTTATTTTGAACTTGTTTTTGTCTTAGAAAACATGGACAACGACTGTTGCAAATCTTTCAATGGTCATTGTGTTGTTCGTGATTTACAACCTATATTTTTATATACCCCATGATCGTTGTGAATTTCCAACTTCTGTTGTTTTTCACCCAATGGGCATTGTGAGCAATAACCATCATTGAATGAAGATCACATGCTTGATCTAGCTGACAATCATGCCAACAATTGTTATTCCATTCATAATAGCCATTGAACACTCCCAATGGTCATATTTTTTAAAGAGATATGGAGCTCTTCAAACTCCTATATATACCCCCCAAAACCTTAAAGTTATTTTACTTTTGATTTCTTTGTGCTTTCTCTCTCTCTCTCTCTCTATATATATATATATATATATATA
>CATIWR010589464.1:0-26488 GCA_949677035.1 Omphalea diandra
CTGTGTGGTAACAATATATATATATAGCCTATGTGGCAACTAAAAATGAAAGCCTTTATGGTAGTGATATCTATAGTCTATATGGCAACAATATATGACATCGCGTGTGGCAATAACCTTTAATAGCCTATGTGGCATTTAAGAGAAAAAATTTTTTATTTCGTACATGGATATGATTATGAGTTATTTATGTTTAAATATTGTTATGTTATTTGAGATTGAAGTATCATTATGCATTTACTTACTGAGTATGCAAACTCATTCTTTTGTATGAAATCTTATTTCAGGAAGAGTAGACTAAAGATTGCATCCAGTATACTTTTCAAAGTCGCTGTCTAGCAGTGTAATAGAGGTTGGGCCAGTATGCAGTCAGTTAGTATTTTAGTTTAATTATTCATGTAAGTTTTGTTGTAAATAATTACTAAGTGGTGAACAAGAGACATAATGGAAAAAAAAAATTAATCAGGTCTTTTAAATGACAATGGATAGACTTAAAGAGAAATTTAAATGAATATTAAATGGGGTGTGACAAAATCAAAGAGAAAGAAGGTATGAGAAATTAAGAAAACAGAATGCAATTGACTTCAGTGATTTCAAAGCGGTAAAGGCATGGCTAAAAAGAACACAGAGAGTTTTGAATTTGATGAAATTCACACTAAAAGAAAAGTTTGAATATGTTGTGTCACTATTATAGAGGGATGTATATGTTGGTGGGAAACCATTCTAAAGAGTGATGTCCAACCTCCAATGCTCTCATGGGATGATTTTCTTTATGAGTTCAATAATAATTACATGCCAAAAGTGTATAAAGATGACAAAATAAGGGAATTTTGGAATCTGAAACAGGGGGTCATGACTATAGCCAAGTATGAGGTAAATTTTAATCAATTATCCCATTATACATCCTTTATGGTAGCCACTGATAAAGATAAATGTCAAAAGTTTGAAGAGATACTGAGATATGAGATTAGAAGTAAGATCATAGTTATAGATCTTAAAAGTTAGATCATGCTAAAAGCTACTGCAATTAGGGTGGAAAGATCAAAAAAAGAAATGACATAACAACGACTAAAAAGGGGGCCTACGAGTAAACGTTAAGATTATATGCCATCATAGTCCAAAGCTAGGGGTTGTTACTCTAGATATAGAGGCAAGGGATTAGGAGTTTCATCTTATATAGGTAGAGGTGAAGGCTAAGTTATGTAACAATGGCCCTTATGTGTACATTGTGGTAGGCAACATATGGGCGAATGTAGGAAATTGATTGGTAGGTGCTACTTTTATAGGTCTTTTAATCATATGCGTAGAGATTGTCTTAAAAGATCTATAATGTCAGAAGGGGCAGAGGTAAAACTACATCATAATCCATAATAGAAGTTTCAAAAGCAAGTAGAGTTAGGGTATCATTTGGCAAGGGCAGAGGTAGAGATAGAATAACCACAACTAGTCGAGGTATAAGCTTATCAGAAGGTCAAAGTTCTAAACCCCAATATAAGCCATAATATTTGCCATGACTAGGCAAGAAGTCATTACTATTCTAGAAGTTATCACTACTAAAATTTTTCTCCATGATTTAGAAGTTGATGTTTTAATTAATCCTGGCTCCACACATTCATTCATTTCATTGAACATGGCATCCCAATTATGTAGTAAGCATCAACCTTTAGGTTTAACCTATGTGTCAATACTCCTCTAAGAGATGTGATGATTATGGGTAAGGTATGTCATGATTGTGTGATTCACATTGATGACATTTAGTTGAATGATGATCTAGTGTTATTGCCACTTCGTAAATTTGATGTGATATTGGATATACATTGGTTGTCCAAATATCATGCAATAGTGAATTATTTTACGAAGGAAGTTATTATGAAATCTCCAAATCAGACAAGGGTTATGCTTTAAGGGGAAAGGTAAATAGTACCTGCATGTCTAATTTTTACTATCATGGCTTTTTTTGCATGATTAAAGGTGATTATGAGACTTATTTGGCACATATGGTAGACACAAGGTTCACAAATGAATTACTTAAGAATATTCCAATGGTAAATGAGTTTCCATATGTATTTCTAGCTGACTTACCCGATTTGCCACCTGATAGGGAGATAAAATTCACAATTGAGTTAGTCTTAAGAGCAACACTGCTATCCATTTCATCTTATGGGATGGCTCTAGCTGAGTTAAGAGAATTGAAGATCCAATTATAGGAACTATTTGAAAAGGGATTCATCAGACCTAATGTGTCACCTTAGGGTGCTCCAATGTTATTTATTAAAATGAAAGATGGGACAATGAGGTTATGTATTGATTATAGGCAGTTGAATCGGGTTACTATGAAGAACAAATATCCTTTACTAAGGATAGATGATCAGTTTGACCAATTACAATAAGCATAGGTGTTTTCTAAAATTGACTTGAAATTAGGTTATTATTAACTCAAAATTTCAAACTTAGATGTATCGAATAATGCTTTTCAAACCAAGTATGGGTATTATGAAATACCGATGATGCCATTGGGTTTGACTAATGCACCAAATGCATTTATGGCTCTTATGAAGAAAATGCTTCAGCCTTACTTAGACAAATTTGTAATTATGTTCATTGATGACATACCAATGTATTCATGGAGCAACGAGGAGCGTGAACAACATTTGAGGATTATGTTGCAAATTTGAGAGAAAAATAGTTATTTGCTTAATTAAGCAAGTGCGAGTTCGGGATTGATCATGTGGTATTTTTAAGACATATAGTTTCTCAAAAGGGCATGGAGGTAGATCCAAACAAAATTGAAGCACTAATAAAATGGGAAACCCCAAAGAGTTTTACAAAAGTCCAAAGTTTCCTAAGACTAGCTAGGTATTATCGTCGATTTGTTGAAGGATTTTCATTTATGCTACTCCTTTAACAAAGTTACTTTGAAAAAATATAACATTTCAATGGTCTGAAGCATGTTAGGAGAGTTTTGAAGAATTAAAAGATAGATTAAAATCTGTTCCAGTGTTACCATTCTCGCAAGTAATAGAGGATTTACAGTTTATAGTGATGCCCCTCATCAAGGTTTGGGATGTGATTTAATGCAACATGGTAAGGTAATTGCATGTGCATCTAGACAGCTAAAGCCTTATAAATTATCTTACTCAGTACCTAGAACTTGCTGCCATTGTGTTTGCTTTGAAAATGTGGAGGCATTACTTTTATGAAGTAACTTTTCAAATATTTATAGATCACAAGAGCTTGAAGTATTTGACGAGCCAAAGAAGAATTAAACATGAGATAGAGGCGATGGTTAGAACTACTAAAAGATTATGATTGTACCATTGAGTATCACCCAAGGAAGGCAAATTTGGATACTGATGTTTTAAGCAGAAAATCAAGAAGTGTAACTCATTTATAGGTATTTCCATTGCCTTATTTAGTTTAGTTATAAGCTATGAATGTGGAACTAAAAATACAAAAGAATGAGGTATTGATTGCTACTTTTCAAGTGAGACTAATATTGCATGATCGAATTAAAGAAGCACAAGGCAAGGAACCAAAGTTACAGAGAAAGATTAAAATGGTAAAATAAGGGAGACATACTAATTTTGATATTTGAAATGATGCCTTGATATTGGGATCTTGTATTTTTGTGCCTAATGATGATAACTTGCAAAGAGAAATCCTAGAAAAAATACAATGCTTTATATGTCATGCATTCAAGAATGACAAAAATATATAATACCCTGTGATCTCGTTTTTGGTGGCCCAAAATGAAGAAAGATGTAGCAGCTTATATTTCAACATGTTTAATTTGTCAGTAGATCAAAACAGAACATCAAACACCAGCTGAAAAATTAAAACCATTGACGATTTTAGTATGGAAATGGGAAAGAATAACCATGGACTTTGTATATGGGTTACCGAGAACTTTGAAGAAGAATGATGCCATATGGGTGATCATTGATTGATTAACTAAGTTAACTCACTTTTTGGCTATTCGATAGGGTAGTTCTCTTAAGTGCTTAGCCAAGAAATAAGTAGATGAAATTGTTAGATTACATGGCATTCTAGTGTCTATTGTATTAGATAGAGATCCATATACATCTCGATTTTGGGTCAATTTACAACAATCTTTGGGTACCAAGTTGAGTTTCAATACTACTTTTCATCCTCAAATAGATGGGCAATCAGAAAGGACAATTCAGACACTTAAAGACATGCTTCAAGCTTGTGTGATAGAGTTTAAACGTGCACATGATGAATATATTGCCCTGATTGAATTTGCTTATAATAATCATTATCACAAAAGTATACAGATGGCACCATATGAAGCATAATATGGAAGAAAATGTTAAAGTCTTATCTATTACGATGAAGAAGGGATGCTTGTTTCAAAATGGCCAAAACTAGTGCGAGACACTATGGATAAGGTAAAGATAATTAAGAGCAAACTTAAAGTAACACAAGACAAGCAAAATAGCTATATGGACCAATGCAAAAGAGAAATGGAATATAAGGTGAGAGAAAAGTGTTCCTTCGAGTTTCATTATGAAGAGGAATAATTCAATTTAGAAAGAAAGGGAAATTGAGTCCTCGATACATAGAGCAATATAAGATCTTAGAAAGAATTAGTCCATTGGCTTATAGGTTAACACCACCACCAAAGATGGCTTAGATTCATGATGTATTTCATGTAAGTATGCTCAAAAAGTATTAATTTGATCCGACGCATATACTTAGGGATCCAACAATATAATTGTAGATGATGTAAGTTAGACTGAAGAACCAGTAAAGGTTATTGTTATAAGACAAAACAGTTATGTTGGCCTAGGGCACCAAGAAGGGGGATTGAATTGGTCTTAAAAAAAATTAAAATGAGGGATAAATTGTTTAAGAAGTTGAGTAGAAGAAGAGAATAAAACACACAAAAGTTTATAATGGTTCGGTTATTAACCAACCCTACGTCCACTCCCCAATTCTCTACAATTTGGTGTTTCACTCAACTCAATAGGTGTTTCCAAGCTCACACCAAACTTTTACAACTTGTATTTTCTTGACTTACATAAAAACCTCTTACAAGTGTTTTCAAGGCTCACACTAAAACCTCTTACAAGTGTTTTCAAGGCTTACACTAAAACCTCTTACAAGTGTTTTTAAGGCTCGCACTAAAATCTCTTACAATGGTGTTTATTACTTACACCAAACAATCAATAAAAAATAAATAAGAATTGAAAGAATAAGTAGCAAACTAGCAAGAGTATGGTTACAAATTAATGAATTTTCTTGCATTTACATATGTTTAGTGGAGTATTTATAGCTTATATCCACTAAAGAGACGTTAGACTAAAACTATCAACAAATCTCCAAGATGTGCTAGGCAGATTCAGCATTAAATGCTTGTCAGGCTGAAGTCGCGATCGCTACTACCTTTTTGTGGTTTTGAATTTCTAATTTCCATAGAAAAGCTAAAAATTTTGATAAAAAACACCGTTTATGTCTAACGGCTAGTCCACATGTCAGCTTTTTGTTGGTCATCAAGGAAAATATAGTCATTGTGTTCTAACCATTCTCAAAAGTTATGGCTATGAGATATTAATGCCTTGGGCACGACTGAGACCGTAAATTCCTTTGTTTGAAGAGAAAACTTCAACTGCTTGAGTTGCGTTCGCAAACAAACTTTTTCCCTCACGATTTTTTATCTTCAATAGACATTTGGGACACTTGGCAAGCTGTGATTGTGGCTTTGGTTCCCTCTTTTATCACTATGAACATTGTGATCGCGACTAAAGCATGACATATACTGCGAATTTTTTTGTGGCTAAGGCTTTGCCAACTTTAGGTGTGTCGTGGTAGCAAAGATGTCTGCAAATTCCTCTGGTCTAGCTTCATCCTTCCTTATTAACTGATTTGCGGTCACGATTTACAATACACTCACTGCGAATTAGAGTGAACTTTACAAGGTTAGAGATTTGAACTCCATCCAACTTTCAATGACAAAATAACTTATAATCTGTAAAACATGACTTAATGAAAGCATTATAATTGATCAATCTCTATTGTCAATATCAAAAGAGGTTCATGACTTAGGTTAAATCAACCTAGTCCAACGATCTCCCCCTATTTTATTTTGACAACTTAGATTGATCCTAAGAGAAAAAAAAAATGCATGAGTTATAAAGTTTTAAAGTTGGAATGGTAAATTGTTCAATATGCACTTAAAATCTTTAGCGAAAATTTCTAAGTTTGACTTCTAAACAATCAAGGTAAGAATTCAAAAAAAAAAATCTAAGTATGATAAGTATGATGCTCCCCCTCAACTGATGTTAATATTTTCTATCCTCCTTTGATTCTTTCTTGATTCTGTCTCTCCCCCTTTAGCAAGATCAAAAAGAGGGTAAATGGAAAAGAGCAATTGCATAAAAATAAATAAACAAGTAGTCATAAGGAGCAAATACATAACAAAGTGAAATAAAGCAATCACAATATGATAGAAATATCACAGAACAAATACTTCTTATATATATTCATAACAAGTTGTGGGATCATAATTTTTTTCATTTAAAAAGAGAAAGAAAAAAAATACAAGGAGATCCTATACTAGAAAGCAGGAGAATCATCATCATCTCTAGAAATTTCTTCTTCTTCATTATCTCCACCTTTTGTTTCATCTCCATCTTTAACTCCATCATGCCCTTCTTCTTCTTGAGTATCCTCAAACTCAGTAAAGTCTGAAAGATGGCAAGGAGGAACTCCTAACTTCTCTTGCAAGTCCACCATGTCACTATAAAGATGTGAGAGAAAAAGGAATCTCCTTTTCATCATCCTCATCATCTTGTCCAATTTGTTATTGATGGTGGCAAGAGATAGTTTTGTTGAAGGCTTTAGTTGAGGAGGGATTGGTAGGACTCCTTCTTTAATAATGAACCTTTTCCTTTTTGTGGCTTGGGAGGACTCCATCTTTTTAGCCCCAAATGCACCTAAGGTATAGGTATATGTATCTGGGTAAATGGCTTTGGCATTGATTAGATAGGTAAGATCAAAAAAATTCTAGGATGGAAGGAGTTTCTTAGTGAGGAACTTTTCATTGTCCTTATTAGGAGCCCCTATAAAAAGATAGATGGTTGTGATATGAGATGGAAGAAGAAATTATCTTTTCGGCTTGATGCTCATGTAGATCAATTGATTCATAAGATATTGACCTGTTTGAATGGATTTGTTTTTGACAAGGCAGAGTAGAAAGACCAAGTCTTTTTGTGATACTTTTACGTTCCCATCACCTCTAGCATTGACGAAAAAGTTAATGATACAATGGAGTATCCAAAGAGGTACGATTTTTATCACTAATGAGATTTTCGAGTCGTGTTTGGTTTCAATTCAAATTTCAAACTAAAACTCATAATAGATTACGTCAAGTACAAAGATAATGAACGAGATATTTTCTCTGACTTGAAGGTTAAAGAGGTTGGATAATTGTTCAAAAGTAACAAAGTATGGATCCTCGAAAGGACAAAATACTAACCTGTATTATCCTACTCATGATTCTATTTTGCAACTTAGTTGAACCGTACACATGAATTCCTTTATGACTTCTTCATAACTGGGTTCATCCTGAAAGATGAACTTGTTCTAGTCCAAGTTAGAGAGGAATGCTCGTATCTCGACGTTGATTCCAAAGGTATCCAGCAGAAAGGTTGAAGGGATTTTATTAGAGAGGATAGTTTTGGAGGAATTTGCTTTGTAGCGTTCTTTGTCCTCCTTGGTAATGCCCTTCATGAGATGAAGTGCTAGAGGAGCAGAGTGTTGAGCAACGGCCTTGCCTTTTTCTGCTATAGAAATCTTCTTAGGACCTATTGAGAAAGTAAAGAGACTTTAAAGAATTTAGAGAGTTTGGAAAGAGATAATTCATTTGGAGTAGAATGAAGTGATAAAAATCATATTTAGGAGGTCTATATAGCCATTGGAATGGTGTTAATACGGCTAGAATTGGAGTAAAGAAGAGTTGGAAATGGTTAGCAGTCAAATCACTTAATTGTTTGGCAGTTACTTAAATTTGCATTCGTGAATTCATGAATTGTGGCTGTGATTTCTGAAAAATATGAGTAACGGACAAAAATTCCTTAGGAATACGCGCTTCTAATAGTGAAAAATTTAAATCTTGACTAAATTATAAGTGGAGAGTGATCATCGTGACCGTGAATTGATGATTGTCAGCTGGTTGTCATGGACTGTGAATTCGCAACCTTGAACAGTGGATGACGACCGCAAATTAAAAGGCATCAAGGCTAAAAAGAAGAATTAAGTTTTTTTTCAAAAATTCAAAGTTGTGATTCACTTGTTGATGCTTAATTTATTTCAATATATCACAGAAAAGTACAATTGCAGTTAAAATTAAGACATCTTAAAAGATCAAGTATAAAATACAATCAACGCATATAAGATCAACGCATAAGATCAAATTTTCACTTTAGGGAACTTCCATCAAGCATTTCCAATTCTCTCTTAATGAAGTTCAATCTTTCTTCATTGAGAAGTAAGTGAAAATATATGCAAGTTGATTTATGTGAATAAATTCTAACACAATATCACCCTTTTGGACATGATCTCTAAGAAAATGGTGTCTAATGTCTATGTGTTTACTCTTAGAATGTTGGATGGGATTCTTAGAAAGATTGATAGCACTAGTGTTATCACATTTAAAGTGAATGTGATCAATCACTTTGCCAAAACCCTTTAATTGTTGTTTCATCCAAAGGACTTGGGTGTAATAATAACCTGTAGCTACATACTCAGCTTTCGTGATGGATAAACAACCAAAACTTGCTTTCTACTAAACCAATATACTAGATAGTCTCCTATAAATTGATAAGTTCCAGAAGTGCTCTTTCTATCTAAAAGACTACCTGCATAATCTATATCATAATAACCTATGAGACCAAAAGATGAGTTCCTAGGATACCATAAACCTAAGTTTAATATGCCATGCAAATATTTAAAAATTCTTTTAACAACATTTAAATGTGATTCTTTAGGAGAGGATTGGAACTAGCACACATGCATACACTGAACATAATATCAAGCTTAGAAGTAGTTAGATAAAGTAGAGATTCGATCATACCTCAATATCTCTTTTCATCTATCGTCTTACCCGATTCATCTTTGTTCAATTTGATGGTACCTCTCATGGGGGTTTTTGTTACTTTGCAACTATCCATGCCAAACTTCTTGAGCATCTCCTTTGTGTATTTGGCTTGATTAATAAAGATCCCTTATTTGGTTTGCTTGTTTTGTAGACCAAGAAAGAACTTGAGCTCTCCCATCATGCTCATTTTGAATTCCTTAGTCATATACTTAGCAAAATCCTCACAAAGAGATTCATTAATAGCACCAAAAATGATATTATTAACATAAATTTTTACAATAAGTGTATCATGCTTGTGCCTTTGATTTAGTGTCCACCTTTTCTTTTTCAAAATCATTTTTCAAAAGAAATGAACTAAGCTTTTCATACCAAGCTCATACAAGGCTTTATTCAATTGAAAAACATATGAGACTCAAAACTAGGAGGTTGTTCAACATAAACTTCCTCCTCAATTACTCCATTCAAAAATGCACTTTTTACATCCATTTGAAAGAGTTTAAAATTTATATGGCATGCAAAGGCTAAAAGAATCCTAATGGCCTCTAATCTTGCTATGGGAGCAAATGTTTCATCATAATTTATGCCTTCCTCTTGGTTGCAACCCTTAGCAACCAATCTAGCTCTATTTATAGTGATGAAACCTTGTTTATCTAACTTGTTCCTAAACACCCATTTGTAACCTATAATTGGGTGTTCTTTAGGCCTAGAGATAAGATCCCATACCTTTTTTCTCTCAAATTGGTTGAGTTCCTCTTGCATGCAATCACCCAACTTTCATCATCAAGAGCCTCATCAATGGATTTAAGCTCAAGTTGAAAAACAAAAGCAAGATTATTATCTAAAAGAATAAGTTGAGATCTAGTACTTATACCCTTAGAGGTATCACCAATAATCAAATCTTTGGGGTGATCCATGGAGAATCTCCAATTCTTGGGTAGATCTTGACTTGGCTCAACTTCTTGTTGATGTTGTGGATCCTCATCTACTTTTGATGATTCACCTTTTTCTTTATCTTTATCCTTTTTTTTTTTTTTTGTAGTGTCTTCCAACTCTAATTTTTCAAATTCACCTACAAGATCATCAACAAAAATACATTTCCCAATATCAAAATTACTAGATCCATTAAAAACAACATTTATAAACTCTTCAACTACCATAGAATTTTTATTAAAGACTCTATAAGCCTTGCTAGAGGTGGAATAACCTTAAAACATACCTTCATTAGTCTTATAATAAAATTTCCCAAGATTATCCTTGGTATTCAATATATAGCACTTGCAACCAAATATTCTTAGGTATAATATGTTGATTTCTACCATTCCATAGCTCATATGATGTTTTATTAAGAATGGGTCTTTTAAAAACTCTATTTGTAATATAACATGAAGCATTAATGGCTTCGACCCAAAAGTAATTCGGTAAAAAATACTCATTGAGCATGGTTCTAGCCATTCCTACTAGTGTTCTATTTTTCCTCTCTACAACACCATTTTGCTATGGTGTTCTAGGAGTTGAAAAGTTGTGAAAAATTCCATTCTCGAAATAATAAGTTTCAAAAGACTCATTTTGAAATTCTTTTCCATTGTCACTTATTATAGAGGAAATGAAGTAACCCTTTTCATTTTGAATTCTTTTTGTAAAGCTTTTGAAAGCATCAAAGTATCATTCTTATGAGCTAGAAAGGACAACCAAGTAAGGCTAGAATAATCATCAACTAGGACTAGTGCATATTGTTTTTCACCTAAGCTAACACTTCTAGTAGGTCCTATTAAGTCCATATGAATTAGTTGAAGGGGTCTAGATGAACTTATAATATTTTTAGCTTTATTGGAGGCTTGATGTTACTTCCCCATTTGGCAAAGACCACATGTCTTGTCTTTAGTGAAACTTAGCTTGAGAAGGCCTTCCACTAGCTTTCCTTTTGATAAACTTTGTAGTATATCCATGCTTGCATGTCCAAGTCTTTTATGCCAAAACCAAACCTTATTACTAAATGACATAAGACACTTGAAAAATTGGTTAGCCAAATTGTCTAAGTTAATTGAGTAGGTATTGTCTTTCCTTTCACCCTTGAAAATAATCTCATCATCCACCAATGTGGTGACTCGGCATTCTCTATGATCAAAGGTGACTTTATTACCTTTGTCACATAATTGACTTACACTCAACAAATTATGTTGTAAGCCATTAACTAATAAAACATCATCAATCAAAGAACAACCATTCTTACCAATGGTTCCAATGCTAATTACCTTACCTTTGGCATTGTTACCAAATGTGACATTTTCACCTTCTTTTTCTTTCAATGCTATGAATAGCTTTTTATTGCCTATCATATGTTTAGAGCATCAACTATCCACATGCTAATTGCTTGATTTATTGGTGGCTGCCACAAATCCCTACAAAATCAAGTAAATCACTTTTTCTTAGGTACCCAAGCATACTTGGGTCCTAAAAGGTTAGGAGTTGAAGGGTCCTCTAATTTGAGGTGACCCTTCCTAATATAACAATGAATATTAATGTTCCCATATTTCATGCAATAGTGACATTCAAGTTTAGACTTATGAGTCTTTCTCCTATGCACAAACTTAGTATAAGTAGGAGGCCTTCTCATACTTTAGTTAAGTAAGTGCATGCAAATGCATAAGTAATGAGGAGTAGTAGAGAATTGTTTGTGTTTATATGTGTAAGCATGTTTTTTATTATAAATATAAGCATAATTTGCTCTTTGAGCCTTAGCTCTTGAGTCTTGAGTGGCCTTTCCTTTGCCCTTAGGCATAGGTGGCTTAGTGTTAGAAGCACCTTTCTTACTTATGACCTCAATACTTGAAGTTTGAGGTGTTGTTGCTCTAACAAATGTAGTGAGTGAAGATGTGGAGGTTGAGGCTTCATTAAATCCTAGACAATGCCTAAGTAACGAAGGTCTTTGTGATACTATGAGTGTATCTAAAGCTTCCTTCACCTTATGAAAATTATAGATAGAGCTTATAAGCTCAATGACTTCTCCCTTTAGTGTATCATTCTCTTTTCTTAATGAAGCTAATGATGAAGATGATTTGGAAAGATTTTCCATTGATTTTGTTTTGTTCTTCATTTGAAGTCCTCAATTCACTTATAAAGTCATTAAGGCACTTGTAATCATCCTCTAATTTTGAGCATTTTCTCTTGTAAGATTTCATTTGTGACATATACTTGTCACATCTCATAGTGAGAGCTTCTAAAAGTTCTTCATCTACATCATCTAAGTTATCATAATATGAATGAGAATAAGATGAAGTGCTTACCTCATTAGGAGAGTCTTCTTGAGTCATGAAGCATATGTTGGCAATCTCTTCATCCTCACTTGAGCTATCATCCTAAGTGCCTTTGAAGCGTTTCTCTTCTCTTTGTCCCTTTTCTTCTTCTTCTTTAGCTTGGGACAATCTTATTTGATATGGCCTTGCTTGCCACACTCATAATAAGTGACTTCAGTTGATCTCTATTTACTATTAGGAGCAACTCTCTTAAAGTTTCTTCTTTCCTTTCTTTTTCTAATGAGCTCCTTGGTCCTTCTAAAGAGCATTGCTAGTTCTTCTTCCTCCTTGTCACTTTCTTCTTCACTTGAACTAACCTCCACTTCCTTCTCTTTAGAAGTGGACTTGAGTGCCAAGGTTTTCTTTTCATCTTTTTTAGATTTTTCTCCTTGGCCCCCCCTTTTCTTCGTCTCCTCATCTTTCTTTAAGGCTAACTTATGAGTTAAGAGTTTTTCTATCAGGACATCTATTGGCACTTTCCCTATTTTTGAATTGGATTCTTGGATACTGTACACTCTAGCACCAAAATTTTCATGAGGTAAAGACTTTAAAATTTTAGAGTTTACCTCGTGATTTGTGAGAATCCTACCAAACTTCTTCATGTTGGTGATGATTGCTATAAGTCTATTGGTCATGTCAATGATGCTCTCATCCTCCTTCATCATGAACAATTCCTACTCTGTCACATACATCTCTAGTCGACTGGATTTCATGAAGGTGGTGCCTTCATAATAGTTCTCCAAAGCTTTCCATATCCCATGGGTTGTTTGGCAATGTTGTACTCTTTCAATATCTTCTCTTGAGAGAGAGAGCTTAGAAGAATTGCCACAGCTCTCTTGTTCTTACCATTTGATCTTCTATGTGCTTCAACCCGCTCTTCTCTAGGAATGAGTTCTACACTTTCATCCACTACTTTGGTGGGTGGATTCCATTCTTTAACCATAAAATTCCAAAGATCCACCACATTCATATCAAGATAGATCTCCATCCTATACTTCCAATGAGTATAGTCAGCTCCATCAAAGTAAGGCTTGAGGTTTGAATGGATTCCTTCTTGTGCCATGATCTTTGCTGACCCAATTAAGGTTTGTTTGTGAGACCTTGCTTTGATACCACTTGTTGGCCTAGGGCATCAAGAAGGGGGGTTGAATTAGTGTTAAAAAAAATTAAAATGAGGGATAAGTTGTTTAAGAAGTTGAGTAGAAGAAGAGAATAAAAGACACAAGAATTTATAGTGGTTTGGGTATTAACCAACCCTACATCCACTCCCCAATTCTTTATAATTGGGTGTTTCACTCAACTCAATAGGTGTTTCCAAGCTCATACCAAACTTTTACAACTTGTGTTTTATAGGCTCACGCAAAAACCTCTTACAAGTGTTTTTAAGTCTCACACTAAAACCTCTTACAATGGCATTTATTGGTTACACCAAACAATCAATAAAACATAAATAAGAATTGAAAGAATGAGTAGTAAATTAGTAAGAGTATGGTTACAAATTAATGAATTCTTTTACATTTCATTTGTTTGGTGGAGTATTTATAGCTCATATATACCAAAGAGATGTTAGACTAAAACTATCAACAAATCTTCAAGATGTGCTAGGTAGATTCAGCATTAAATGCTTGTCAGGCTGAAGTCGCGGTCGCTAATTTCCAATTTCCATAGAGGAGCCAAAAATTTCAGTGAAAAACATTGTTTATGTCTAACGACTAGTCCACGTGTCAGTTTTTTATTGGTCATCTTGGAAAATATAATCGTTGTGTTCTAACCACTCTAAAAAGTCACGGTCATTAGATATTAATGTCTTGGGCGCGACTGAGACCCCAAATTTCTCTGTTTAAAGAGAAAACATCAACTGTTTCAATTGCAATAGTGAACAAATTCATGATTTTTGATCTTCAACGAACACCTAGGACACTTGTCAAGCTGTGGTTGTGGCTTTGGTTTCATCTTTTATCACTATGAAAGTCGCGGTCGTGACTAAGGCGTAACATACACTACGAATTTTTCTGTGACTAAGACTTTGCCAATTTTCGATGTGTCGCGACAACGAAAATGTCTGCGAATTCCTCTAGCCTAGCTTCATCCTGCCTTGTTAATTGATTTGTGGTCACGATTTACAATACACTTACTGCGAATTAGAGTGAACTTTACAAGGTTGGAGATTTGAACTCCATCCAACTTTCAATGATAAAATGTAACTTATAATCTGCAAAACATCACTTAATGAAAGCATTAGAATTGATCAATCTCTATTGTCAAGATCAAAAGAGGTTAATGACTTAGGTTAAATCGACCTAGTCCAATAAGTTACAAAATTGAGAAATCCCTTTGGTTAAGGTGTTATGGAGAAACCACTCACAAGAAGAGGCTACATGGGAAACTAAAGAGAACATGAAATGACAATATCCATATTTGTTTACAAGTATTGAATTTTAAGGACAAAATTCTTTAGATGAGGGAAAGAAATGTAACATCTCATGCTCATTCATTAATATTCTCACATAAACATGTTCATTGCATAAATGATTTATAATCCCATTTAAACATATGCATTAGATAAATGATTATTTATATGTGAATTTGATGAGTATGACAATGATACTTGCACCATTGCATTTAGGGCACTTGAACAAAGATGTGATGTTTGCATAGTTATGTGGCAAATGATCACATGTTATATATATGTTATAATATCATAAATAATGGTGTTTAGTACTATTTAAAAGTGTAAAGAGCATGTGAGGATTACTAGATGGATGGAGGTGATGAAGGAGTGAAGAAGAGGGACTAAAAAAGGAAAAATAAACTTCCAACCAATGGTAGTAAGCCACCATGATTTTTATCTTATATAATGGGTATACAAATTGAATTTTTCATACTTTAAGAGCAAATTAGAGAGGAAAAACATGATGGGCAGTAGAAGAAAAAGAGAGCTAAGAAAGAAGAAGAAGAAGAAGAAGAAGAAAGGGGAGAAAACTAAGTTAGCAAGGAGGAAACCCTAAGCTTTTCTAGTCTTAGAAAAATAGGTAAGTTAATTTATCTTCTTCCTACATGAAATTCCTCTCCCACAACATGTTAAACATGCATGATTAGTAAGAATTATGGTGTAATTTGAGGTAGAGCACATGTATGGCGGTTGAAGCTTAAGAGAAACAAGAGTTAATTATATTGGTTTTATTGTTAGAGCAGCTTGTTGCACCTATGATTTCATAACCCTAGAAGAGGAATTAGGGAAGTGTAAAACATAAAACTTATAGGTTTATGTCTCATATAGATGCATGTAAAATAGTTTTCCTTTATTTGGTATGTATGAAGGGCAATGGCTCCTTTATTAAGACTAGTTCATAGCCAACCAAAATCTCCTCAGTCTGGCTATTTTCATTTATTTTGATGACCTTATGTGTTGATTTAGATAAAGTGAAAAATATGAAATTTGTAGGGTTATATCCCCTCTAAATTCTTGTAAAACAGTTTTTCTTAATTCATTCTATGGAAAGATATATGACTCATTGATTATAACTGATCTTGAACCCGATGAAACCTCATCAGTCATTTAATTATGTTTTCTAAGAATTTGATGGACATAGAATGGGAATTTGGTGATGTTTTAAACTTTAGACTTGTAGAGCTATGTCTCATATAGATTTCAGTAAATCAGTTTTGCCAAGTATATTATGGATTAGGAGATATTACTTTTTTATCATGATTGATTGTCAAGATGTTGGAACCTGCTCACACTGAGATTGATTATTCATTTTGATGACCTTATAGACTGAATTAGACAATGTTTAAAATATGAAAAATGTTCCTTTAAGTGTTTTATAACTACTTAAAAGTGAGCATAGTTGCATATCAAGCGTGTAAACTCATTTTGACATATTTATAATCATGTAAGTATCAAATTTTAGGATATCAACATATTGAGGAAGCCTAAGAAAAAGGCTCAACCTTACCATAAAGGTTGGTTGCTAATGTGTATGTGTGATGTTTTTATGATATGGTGTGTTCTATTACATGTATATATGATTGGATTGTGATATTTTACATGTGAATACAAGTCAAGCGAGACTTATATGATCTTAATGATTATTTGGTGTACATTGTGAATGAACACTTACATATCGAACTAAAAGGATGTTATGACTGGCTTGTCAAGCACTCGCAAATCACTTGGAAAATGGACCAATATGTCCTATTGGCGCATGTTATTGATCAAATGATTCAGCTATTATATGTTGGCCAATAAAATCAAATGTAATTTGAATCACATGAATTCTTAGGACTAGTGCTTGCCTTACAAGGTCACAACAAAATCAATCTATTGCATTTGCACTTGCATAGTCAATTCTTATAGTTGTAATGTATCATTATGATATTTGATTATTAGTTGTGCCATAGGAATCCAATTTTTTTTTTTTATTGAGTCGGGACTCACTAAATTGCAATTATGTTTTTCAGATACTGAAGCATAAGGTTTGGGTACTTTGGAGCATAAAGTTTTGCATATAGACATATAGAGCAAAGGTTATTGGTTGAATTCTAACTCTCTCTCTCCTTGTGTCATGTACATATTCCTAGATAGGAATCAATTTGTGGTCACCGGCCTTGAACATTAGTTAACATATATGAACATTAAATACATGACGTGTATGAATAAGGAGTTAACCTTTGTACATATGAATTTTTGGAAATGAATGTCATGATTAGTAAATGACAATGGTTGTTATAAGATGGATAATGGTGTTATTCATAAGTTTAAAATGGTTAGATTTAACTAGGTTACCAAAATAGTCGAAACATGTGTTGTCAATATCCCATAGTTATTCAAAAGTTACATAAGATGTAATTGGTAAAGTGTTGCCTACCTAAATAACAAAAATTTAAGTGATAAGCCAAAGCTTACTTAGAATTCAGGAAAATATAGATCTTGGCCCTTTAAATATTTCAATTGTTAGAAAATTATAAGTGAGGGTTAATGATTTGATAAAAATTAATAGGAGTTAATATTTAATAAAATGTCGAGTGCACTTTATATATCTTTATTGTAGAATATGTTTGAAATAATACCTCTAATTTGTCATTGCGATCAATCCTTAAGAAGGATAAATTGAATAAGACTAATTTCCTAGACTTATAAAAACTTGAGAATTGTTCTTAAGCAAGGAAGGAAGGAATATGTCCTAGATCAACCTATCCCCATGGAACTTGTTGCTAATGCTCCTAGAGCCCAAAGGGATGCTCATACTAAGCATCTTAAGGATTCAATAGATGTCACTTACCTCATGTTTGCCAGTATAGAATTAGAGCTTTAGAAGCAAATAATGGAAATGGAGGCTTATACTATGATGGGTCATTTCAAGGAAATGTTCTAAGAGAAGACCTGCATTAAAAGGTTTGATACATTTAAGGTTTTTCTCTCAAGCAAGTTAATAGTCAGTATCTCAGTTAGTCCTTATGTTTTAAAGATGAAGGGTCATCTTAATCATTTGCAAAAACTTAGTCTTGCCATTAGCCAAGAGTTGTTTGTTTACATCATTCTCCAATCCTTGCTTGATGCATATGGTGTGTTCATTATGAACTATAACATTAATAATATAGAGAAAAGTGTTTCTAAATTGTATAGGATGCGTAAGACTGTTGAACTGAACATCAAGAACAACACTAAAAATGTTATGAAGGTCAATAAAGGGAAGGGTGGGAAGAAGAAGGAAAAGGGAAAGAAAATGGCTACAAAAGACTTAAAGAAGCCCAAACCCAAACCTATAAAGGAAGGAGCATGAAATTTCTGCAATAAGCCAAGTCATTGAAAGAGAAATTGCAAACTCCATCTAGATGATTTGAAAAAGAAAAGAGACATTTAGGTTACTACTCTAGGTATACATATTATATAGGCTAATATATCTACTTATGAATCCACTTCATAGGTGTTAGATACTAGATATGGATCTCACATTTGGAATAATGTGCAGGGTCTAAAAAGGAATAGATATTTGGCCAAGGGAAAGGTGAAGCTATGAGTAACAAATGGAGCAAGGGTTGCTATTTTAGTAGTAAGAACTTATGAGTTAGCTTTCCTATTAGATTTGTCTTAACATTAAATAATTATTATTAAGTCCATACTTTAAGTGGGAACATTATTTCTATATCTTCTTTAGACATGGAAGGTTTTGAATTTTTTATGAAGAATAATAAATGCTTTAATTCTTATGATGACATGCTTTATGGTAATGTATGCCTATCAAATGTTCTTTATATCCTAAATCTTGAAAAGAGAAATTTTGAGTTCATCTATAAAATTGATATCAAGAAGCATAAATCTAATCACTCAAATTCTGATTATCTTTGGCATTATAGTTTAGGCCATATAAATAAGGAATGCATATCAAAGCTCCAACAACAGAGACTTTGAATTCATTTAATTTTGAATCATTTGAAACATGTGAATCTTGTTTATTGGGTAAAATGACTAAGGCCCCTTTCACAGGGCATGGTGAAAGGGTTAATGACTTATTAGGCCTAGTACACACCGAAGTATGTGGACCATTAAGTTCAACTGTCAGAGGAGGTTTCCAGTACTTCATTACTTTCATAGATAATTATAGCAGGTGTGACTATATCTATCTTATGAAGCATAAGATCAAATCTTTTGAAATGTTCAAAATTTTCAAGAATGAAGTACAAAACCAACTTGGTAAAAATATTAAAGCATTTCGATTAGATTGAGGTGGTGAACATTTAAGCAAAGAATTTACTAATTATCTTAAAAATTATGGGACAGTGTCATAACTAACTCCACCAGGAACACCATAGTGGAATGGTGAAATCAAACTTTATTAGATATGGTTCAATCTATGATGAGTTAGTCGATCTTTCAATCTCTTTTTGGGGCTATGCTTTGGAAACTGTTGCATTCATACTAAACAGAGTTCCATCCAAGGTGGTTGAAAAGACACCATATAAGATATAGATTGGGAAATCTCCTAGTTTGACTTTTCTAAAGTTTTGGAGCTATGATGCTTATGTGAAGCATCAAATTTTAAACAAACTGGCACTTAAATAAGATAAATGTTATTTTATGAGATATCCTAAAGAACTTAAAGGATATTACTTCTACAATATTTTTTAGAACAAAGTGTTTGTTGTTCGAAATGGTGTCTTTTTAGAAAGAGAGTTCATTTCTAAAAGAACACGTATGAGTAATGTTCAACTCAAAGAAATTTGAGAAACACAAAATAGTGTTGAACCACTTATGAAATCTCAACAGGATTCACAAATAGTTGTTAAACCTATACACGTAGCACAAGCTCTAATAAGGTTTATAAGAACACATCAAATACCTAAAAGATATGGATTTCTCTTAATTAACAATAAAATAGTAATACTTGTAGACCAAAATGAGCCCACATCCAACAAAGAAGCTATGGATAATCCAGACTCTAAGAAATGGCTAGAAGCCATGAAGTCTAAAATGCAATCCATGTATGATAATCAAGTATGGACTTTGATTGATTTGCCTGATGGTTTAAAAATTGTTAGTTGCAAATGGGTTTTCAAAAGGAAAATAGACATTGATGTTAATGTGCATGCCTATACAACAAGGCTGGTTGCAAAAGTTTACAAGTAACCACATGGTATAGACTATGATGAAACATTTTCACTAGTTATTATGCTTAAATCCATTCAGATTCTCTTTGCCATAATAGCATACTATGATTATGAGATATGGCAAATAGACGTTAAAATAACATTTCTTAATGGAAATCTCTTTAAGGATATGTATATGATAGCCAGAAGGTTTTATCAATCCTGAGAATTATGAAAAGGTTTGAAAGCTTCAAAGCTCCATTTATGGATTGAAGCGAGCTTCTCAGAGTTGGAATCTTTGTTTTGATGAAACAATTAAAGAGTTTCGTTTCATTAAAAATGACGATGAGCCTTGTCTCTATAAGAAGGTTAGTGGGAGCACAATAGTTTTCCTTATGCTATATGTTAATGACATATTACTCATTGGAAATGATATTTATACTTTACAAAATGTTAAATTGTAGTTAGGGAATTGTTTTTCAATGAAAGACTTGGGTGAAGCCACCTATATCTTTGGCATTAAGATTTATAGGGATAGATCTAAAAGGCTTATTAGCCTAAGTTAGAGTATATATATTGATAAGGAATTAAATAGGTTTAGTATACAAGACTCCAAGAGAGGATTCTTGCTAATGTCTAATGGCATAATTCTTAGCAAGACCTAGTGTCCACTGATACAAGATGAGTGAGAGTGCATAAGTAAGATTCCATATGCTTCCATTATTGGATATATCATGTATGCCATGTTATGTATTTGACTCGATGTCTTATATGCACTGAGTATAATGAGTATCACTAGTCAGATCCAGGTGAAACTCACTGGACAACTAGTAGGGATATCCTTAAGTACTTGAGAAGAACTAAGGATGCAATCTTAATAAATGAAAGATAGGAAGATGAGCTAGTTGTAAGTGGTTACACAAACACTAGCTTCTATACTAACAAGGATGACTTTCAGTCACAGTGAAGTTATTATTTTATTTGAATGGAGGTGCAGTGATCTGGAGAAGTTCAAAGCAAGATGTTATGGTCTATTCTGTAACAAAAGTTAAGTATATAGCCACCTCAAAAGTAGCTAAGGAAACTATTTAGATCAAGAAATTTATCATTAGACTGGATGTTATTCTTAGCATTTCTAATCTAGAAGACTTGTATTGTGACAATAATGGAGCCATAGCATAGGCTAAGGAGCTAAGATCATGTAAGTAATCCAAATACATACTCAAGTGTTTTCAACACTTGTAAGAGATCATTGAGAGGGAAGACGTGAAGATATGCAAAGTGCCAACCAATGACAACATTGTTAATTCATTCACCAAATCGTTGTCACAAATAAAGCATGAAAGTCCTGCTAGATCAATGGTTATTAGATACAATTTTAATAAGCCCTAGTACAAGTAAGTGACTATTAGTTATATGTCTTAGGACAATGCTTGTGTTAGATATTATTTTTATTTGTATCTTTTAAGATACATATTTGATGTAAAATATTGTACCAATTAAGATATATATATATATATATATATATATATATATATATATATATATATATAATATGCATACGTGTTTTAGGATTTTTTGGATTAGCATTCACATTTTTCCTCGAATAACATAAAAAAAATTTTAGAGAGAGAAAAACCCTAGTGCTAGCTCACAAATCATTTTTGGAGAAAATCTATTATGTGGATACTTATAGAGGGCGATCACCTTTTGGTGATGTTTCGATTTGACTTCAAGCTCGAAGCAGGGTGTTACCAATGTAAACCCCCTCTTAACCTTCCAACAAATTGGTAAGATTTGCATTCTTTCCTTTTTTGATTTAATTGAATTACATAGATGCTTGGTTGGTTTTCTTGTAGAAAATTTTTGTTTTTTGATTGTGGATGTTCTATAAAACCCAACATTGATGTGCTCATTGGTAACCTCCTCACTTATGAGATGGTGCTCAAGAAAGATGAAGAAATTAAAAAGAAGAGATCTCATGGTGAGAAGGGAGAAAAGAAGACTATTGCTCATCAAAACAAAGAAAAGCACTAGTGATAACAATGAAAGTGAAAAAGAGGAGGAAAAACTTGTAATACTCTCAAGAAAGTCCAAAGAGCTCATAAAGAGAAGAAAAGAAATGAGGAACCTCAAGAAAGATCATCATCTCCCTAATTCAAATAAATAGAGAATAAAGTGACTTGTTTTGAGCGTGGAAAGCAAGGTCATATAAAATCTGAATGTCCCAAGCTTAAGATGAAGAAGTGGGACAAAGAGAAAAAGAAAAGCTTCGAAGCCACTTGGGATGATGATTCAATTAAGGAAGATAAAGAAAAAGTGGTTGCAAACTTTTACTTTGTGGCTCAAGAGGACAATTCACATGAGGTAAGTATTACTTCTCATTCTTGTGATGAATATGATGTATTTAAGGATGAAGATGATGAGATTTTTTAGACTATGTCCATAAGATGTGATAAATATAGGAAAAAAATGAAGATTTATAAGAAATAATGTTTAAAACATGAAGATGAATTTAAATGCTTAAATGAGCTTATAAATAACGTAAGAACCTTAAATGAGGAACTTAAGAAATCTTTGGAAAATATTTATAAAACCTCATACTCTTTTGACTCTTTAAGAAAAGAAAATGATTCTTTGAAAGGTGAAGTTATAAAGTTAAGGAACTCCATCTCTAAGTTTCACAAAGCGAAGGAAGCTTTGGATATACTTATTGTATAAAGGCCCTCATTGGTGAGACATGGACTTGGTGGTAATAGGGCTTCATCTTCTACATCATCACCTTCCCCATTCATTAGAGCTTCCACATCTTAAACCTCGAGCATAAAGGTGATTAGAAAGAAAAGTACTCTAAGCACTAAGCTTCTTAAGCCTAAGGGAAAAGACAAGGCTCCCTAAGGCTCTAGAGCTAAGCCCCAAAGAGCAAATCATGCATACATGTATACTAAGAGTCATGCTCAAAAGCACACACATAAAATTTTCTCTTCTTCTTTACACCACTCTTGCACATGTATGCATACACATAGCCAAAGTATGAGAAGGCCTCACACTCATACTAAAATTGCTCATAGGAGAAAGACTTACAAGTTTAAGCTCTAATGCCATTATTACATGAGATATGGGCATATTAATGTCTTTTGCTACATTATGAAGGCTCATCTCAAATTGGAGGACCCTTGCCTAACCCCCAAAGATCTAAGTATGTTTAGGTACCTAAACATAGGTGAAATGTTTTTGTAGGAATGCTTGGAAGCCACCAAATAGGACAATAATTGGCATGTGGATAATAGATGTTTAAAGCACATGACTAAAAATAAAAAGCTATTTAAGGAGAAGGATGATGGCAAGGTCACATTTGGGAACAATGACAAGGGTAAGGTATTTGGCATTGGAACTATTGGTAAGAAAGGTTGTTATCTCATTGACAATGTTCTTGTGGTTGAGGGTTTGAAACAAAATTTGTTAAATGTAAGTTAATTATGTGATAAAAGTAATAAAGTCACCTTAGACCCTAGAGAATGTCAGGTTGTCACTTTAAAAGATAAAAAGTTACTCTTTAAGGTTGAAGGAGAGACAATACCTACCTAATTGACTTAGACAATTTAGCTAACCAATCCTTTAAGTGTCTTATCTTTATCAGTAATTAATCTTGGCTTTGTCATAGAAGATTTATACATGCCAGCATGAAACTTCTACAAAATCTATCAAAAAGAGAGTTAGTTGATGGTATTATAATGCTTATGTTCACAATGGACCGACATGTGGATCTTGTCAAATAGGAAGCAACACCAAGTATCCTACAAAGCCAAAAATGTTGTAAGTACTTTTAGACCACTTTAACTTATTCATATGGACTTGGATGGACCTACTAAAAATCCTAGCCTTTGTGGAAAATAGTATGCATTTGTGCTTGTTGATGACTACTTTAGGTTCTCTTAAGTCTTTTTCCTTGCTTATAAGACTGACCCTTTTGATGTTTTTAAAAGTTTTTTCCAAAAGAGTTCAAAATGATAAAGGTTACTACATTTCTTCTATTATGAGTGAACATGAAAAAGAGTTTCAAAATGAAAGTTATGAAAATTATTATTTGGAAAATGTGATTTTTCACAACTTTTATACTCCTAGAACACCATAACAAAAAGATATTGCAGAGAGGAAAAATAGGACATTAGCAGAGATAAAGAGAAAAATGTTCAATAAGTACCCTTTGCTTAATTACTTTTGGGTCGAAGCCATAAATATTGCATGATCTTTTGCAAACCATGTTTTCAAAAGGCCCATTTTGAATAAAACTTCTCATGAGATATGGAATGGTAGAGAACCAAAGATTTAATACCTTAGAGTGTTTATCTGCAAATGATACATACTTAATACCAACGACAACCTTAGAAATTTTGCCTCAAAAACCAATGAAGGTATTTTTATTAGCTACTCCACCACTACCAAAGCTTTTAGGGTCTTTAATAGAGAGTCTATCGTGGGAATCTATGAGTGTTATATTTGATAAGTCTAGCAAACTTCATCTTGAGAAAGGTTCTCTTATTGATAATCTTGTAAGTGGCTTTGAAAAATTGGAGGTAAACTCAACACCCAAAGAAAATGTGATTGATGTTGAGGATCATGAGCCACCATAAGAGCAAAGCAAGTTCAACCTCAACAAGAAAAGAACTAAGCTCAAGAACTCCCCAAAGATTGGAGATATTCCAAGGATCATTCCAAAGATCTAATCATGCTTTTGTTTCTCAAATTACATGCTTTAGATACTAATCTTACTTTTATTTCTCAAATTGAGACAAAGTCAATTGATGAGGCTCTTGATGATGAGCGTTGGGTGATTTCTATATAAGAGAAACTTAACCAATTGGGAGAAATAAGGTTTGGCAAAGGGTTACAACAAAGAGAAAGACGTTGATTATTGCAAAATAATTGTCTCGCATCAAGATTAAAGACCATTAGTATTCTTTTAGCATTTCCATGTCATATGAACTTTAAACTTTTTCAAATTGATGTGAAAAATGCATTTTTAAATGGTTTCATTAAAAGGAAGTTTATGTTGAATAACCTTTGGGTTTTGAATCTCATAACTTTTCTAACCATGTTTTCAAATTAACTAAGGCCTTATATGGTTTGAAACAAGTTCCAAGAGCTTGGTATAACATGTTTAGTTCTTTTTTTTTTTTTTTTGAAAAATGCAAGGTTGACACAACATTATTCATGAAACAGCATAACAAGGACACACTCATTGTGCAAATTATGTTGATGATATTATATTTGGTACTACTAATGAATCTCTTTATAAGGATTTTACTAAGTGTATGACAAGGGAATTTGATATGAGCATGAAAGGTAAGCTCAAGTTCTTCATAGGTCTTCAAATTAAGCAAACCAAATAGGGCATCTTCATCAACCAAGCCAAGTACAAAAAGGAACTACTCAAAAGGTCTGACATGGATGGATGTAATGTAGTTAAGATCCTAATGAGTGCATCAATAAAGCTAGACAAGGATCAATTAAGTAAGTCTATTGATGAAAATAAGTATAAAGGTGTGATTGGCTCTCTCATTTATCATACCGCTCTTATTGCTTCTAAACCCGATATTATGTCTAGTGTTTGCTTATATGCTAGATTCTAATCTTGTCCTAAGAAATCACATTTGCATGTATTAAGAGAAATTTAAAATATTTGCATTGTATACATTACATTTAGGACTTTAGTATCCTAGAAATTCATCATTTAGTGCTTTTGGATATTTAGATGCGAATTATTATGATAGTTTATTAGAGAGGAAGAGCACTTTTGAAACTCACCAATTATTGGTGAATGTTTAACTTCTTGGTTTAGTAAGAAGCAAGTTTCAGTTGCCTTATCCATGACCAAAGTAGAATATATGGCAGTGGTTTGTTGTTGCACCCAAGTTCTTTGGAAGAAATAATAACTCAAGGATTATGGCAAAGATGTTGATCACATTCCCATCAAATGTAACAACACAAGTGCAATAAATTTTTCTAAGAATACCATCCAACGCTCAAGAAGTAAACACATTGATAGTAGGCATCATTTCCTTAGAGATCATGTCTAAAATAGTAATGAGGTGTTAGAGTTTGCTGACACCAATCACCAACATACGGATATCTTCACTAAACACCTTAATGAAGAAAGGATGAACTTCATCAAAAAGGAACTTGGGATGCTTGATGGAAGCTCCCAAAAGTGAAATTCCATCCAACACTCAAGAAGTAAAAACATCAATATTAGGCATTATTTCCTTATAGACCATGTCCAAAATAGTAATGTGGTGTTAGCGTTTAATGACACCAATCACCAACTTACATATGCTTTCACTAAACCCCTTAATAAAGAAAGGATGAACTTCATCAAAAAGGGAACTTGGGATGCTTGAGGGAAGCTCCTTAGAGTGAAAATAGATCTACTTATATATATATATATATATATATATATATATATATATATATACACACACACACA